>WTSP01001444.1:18066-46215 GCA_025331215.1 Actenoides lindsayi | reverse complement strand
ACACCCTCCAGCTCCCAGTACTGCAGCATAAGGGCTGGATGGGGAAAAGCAGCTCAGCCAGACCCATTACACCCACTCATTACTTCTCCAAGAATAGAAAACTATCATTTCAAGATCACTGCACCTAAGACAGACTTAAACCATCACATCATGCAAAAGTCCTTCTCTGTTCATAAAAAAAAACCCAATTCCAGCACAATGGCTTACCTAGTTAGATGCCTTATCAACTGTTATCTTCCACACACTGCAGCAACCTCCTAGACTGTTTCCTCTCTAATGTATTGTGTTTCCAGCAGACATCTCCTAAGTTGAAGACCTGACAAGAAGAGAGGCTAGCTATTATTAAACTTCTCCCAGCTACTTACGGGATATTTCTTCTGTCTCTTCATAATGGTTGGGCGGTCTATAACAGACTCCCACCATATCTGCATTGTTGGCTATGAACCATTGACCTTTTCATCAAAACTGACAAGCTCTAGACAGTAAAAACACTATGAAACATAAAGGGCTACCCCACCACCTCTCCTTTCTTGCCTATCCCTTCTGAAGCACTTATAGCCACACAGTGCAGCACTCCACTTGTGTGAGTCTTCCCACCATGTTTCCATGATTACAACCACATCATAGTTTTCCAGCTGCACTGTGGCTTCCAGATCCACCTGTTTATCGCCTGTGCTGTGTTCACTGGTGTAGAAGTACTTTGGTTGGACTATGGATCCCATCACCTTATCTGGTAGAAAAGCCCTAATTCCTGCATGACTGCCCTCAGGCACTTCTGTGGTTTCTATCACATCGATAACCCTTATGTTTTTTCTGCCACATGGATCTCCATCTCCTACATTCAATGAGACAGAAAACTGAGGGACCTCGACTGCACACCATCACTCAAACTTTGGTGTGCTGCCTCCTGGCTTATCTCTAGCATGCCTGGTTTTATCCCTTCCTCCCTTCAAATCTAGTTTCAATCTCTTTTGATAAGCCCTGTTAACTCCTGTGCAAAGATCATTTTCCCACTTTCAGACAGGTGTACCCAACCTGTGCCAGCAGGCCTCGTGTCATGTAGACTGACCTATGATCAAAAACCCCAGAACACCAGGTGACACCAGGCGCAGAGGCACATACTGAACTGCAGGGTCTTCCTGTTTGTTTCAACATCATTCCCTGAAACTGAAAGGGTAGAGAAGAACATGATTGTGCTCCTGATCCCTTAACCAGTTGTAGTAAGGCACTGAAGTTATTCTTCATTGCCCTTAAACTTCCTACTTCAACCTCATTGCTGTCTACATGAAAAATCAATAATGGATAATAATCAAAGGGCTGTACCAGGGTAAGGAGTTTTCTCATCACATCTTTTACCCAAGCCTCAGGGAGACAGCAGACTCTTCTGAGAAGGTGGTCCAGCTGTTATCTTCTGTTAGTTCACAGGACCCAGTAGTTTCCAGGCTTCCTAAGTGAATGGAATGAGGTTTCTCCACTTCTTAAAGTACTTTCTGCTTTTTTTATATCTCTTTTCTTCTCATATCCATTGCTTAAACTTTCCTCTGTGTTTTGGAATAATTGTCCTTTGATTCATTCACTCCATCTATTTGTTTATTCTATCACATTATCTCCTGATAAAAAAAATGAACCTATAGTCTACTGCTTTTCAACTGAAAGTGACTGCTTCAATTGATTTCATAATGTGCTTTATACAAACTGAAAAAAATGGAATAGTTAAGTAAAAACACAGAGCTCTATTTTAAGTACATTTTTGATATTTTAAGAGCTTTAAAACACTCAATTGCTGCATAGTTAACTCTAAATTGTGACTGAAAGGAAAAAAAAAGTACTATGAAAAATCTGCATCTACTTTGATGAAAGCTATTTCTATTCATTAAGAATTCTGTGATATTTTCTTCTTCAGTGCTAGGGTAGTCCTGACAACAGTGCTGCTCACAAATCGTACACTCCTCTCCATTTATTTCCATGAACTTGACTGATCATTTTAAGAAAGAAATGGCCCTTTATGATAACAAAAGGATAAAAGACAGTAATTGACTGAAAAGCATGGGTCCAGCTAGCTAAAACCACTTTCAACTAATGGAAACCTGCACAGAAATTTTGACAGCTTCAGGTAATAGCAGAAGAGGGGTGTTTTCTTGGTGAGTTTTGTTTGTTTGCTTGTTTGGTTGGTTGGTTTGTTTTGTTTTGTGTGTGTGTTTGGTTGCTTTGGGGTTTTTTTGTTTGTTTGTTTGTGGGTTTTGTAGTTTTTTTTTTGTTTAAGGAGGAATGAAAGCAAAATGTCTTGGATATGAATTATGAACACTACAATTTAGAAAAAAATAAAAAAGATGGAGAAAAAAAACGGGATGCTTCAAAATAATGGTGCAGCATGCCTGATTAATTCAAACCACATTGCATATATTATGCAAAACTGGTATTATTTAAAACACTTTCTCTGGCATTATTATGCTGTCAGCACAGGCTGTTTGATGTACATGGATACAGGAATGTTCTTTAGATTTTTCAAGAGACAGTGCCTACATATGTAACAGTATGAAAATGACAATTTGATAGGTTTACTGCAACAGGCAAACCAGTTTCCTGAGTACAAAACCAGCTTTTGAACAATAAAAGAGTTTTATTTGTAAACAAGTCCAAAAGTACAATTTTAAAAACAGGCCTGCATAACTAAGACAAAGGAATATGAACCCCTCCAGATTATTTTTTTTCCCAGTCCTAAAAATAAAAAGACATATCTTGAGGAAAATAAATTATATTTTTATGTCTGCAAGTTCTTCTGTGTCATTTGGGATTGGCATAATGGAGAAAACAGCAGAACAGAATAGACCATCTTCTATTCTACATAAAGTATGATATACTTATATTATAGATAATCCTAGGAATTCATTGGTGCCTTCTATGTGATGTTCCCCTTCTTATTTGAAGTTCCTTCAGTGCTCACCATTAATAGTCACACAGGTTCATCCCTGTAGGTACAAAACTACAAACTCTGCAATAAAATCTCATACAATGTGAGGCTGTTGTCTCATTTCATTCAACAGACGACAAGGAAGATGAATCATTAGGATCCCCTGAAAGAGGCTGTCCCTTCACTCCAGGGCCACAGGGGCTGTAGAGTCACTACAATGACTTGGAGGAACAATACAAAACAATGTATTGGTTTTCCCTAATAACAATCAATAAACAATGTGGATAAAGGTGTTTTGGTTACTTTCTTACCAATTATTTTAAGGCACAACTACGTATCAAGAAGAGGAAATGAAAAATGAGTATTGAGAGGAAAAGATAGGGGGAGAGAAAGAGCAAGATAGAGAGTTATCACCACCCTTGGATCCAGATGCATCTCATGGGATCAGTCTAAATTTTGAGTTCTTTGGTGGTGGATGTGCAGAGAAGTTATATATTTTAAATTTTTTTTAATTATTATTTTCCATTTACACACTTGGGATAAGGGTGGCATCCCCCATTGCCATGGAAAACATAGAGAGGTAGTACTAACTTGCATGAGCTCCTTCTAACTATAGACATCTCCTTTGTGCAGTCAGACCTCTCCTTGGTGTAGTCACAGTTGTTGTCAGAAGAAATTAGCTCAGGGAAAAGACACCATCCTGTCTATGCAGAACTTATCTCTTCCTATTGTTAACTTATCTACAAGGAGCCAGGGGAGGATGTCAGAGACATTGAGTGTCATTGACACCTCCTCCCTCCAGACAGGCCTTGCTCATTCTCCATTCAGATCTTATAACCACACAAGGTTTGAGACATTAATAGTCAGGTTCTTACAAGGGTTCAGAAAAGAGACAGATTTCTCATGATATAATTCTCTCATAAAAATGAAACATAATCCAGACCTTTACATATTTTTCTATGGAAACTCCACTAACATGTGGAGATGTGGGCCAAAATAAGGGAGCTCCATGCAGTCATGCACATTATGAAGATTGTGACATTAATTTCTTTCAGAGTAATAGGAAGGTAATGACACTCAACTCAAAACTTTCACACATCTAGGAAGAAAAGAGCTGTGATATTACAGACACAGGAGTGAAAACTGGGTAAGAATTTTGTTTGTGCTAAACTATTACAGCTAAAAACAAATGTACTGGTTAAAAAGCATATCCATGAAAGCATTTAAAGTAACTATGTGTATGATGAGGCCAGACCTGCATTTTATCTGGGAAATCAAAATGTTAAAGAGACATGCATAAAAGGAAAGGAGCATGAATTCCATGACACATTATTGTCTTCAGGACTGTGACTAATGCTTCTATGCTTCAGATAATTACCTTCAGATATCTACTGCTTTTTGAAGATGTCACAAAGGGAGTAAAAGAAACAGGCTGGCAAACACATTCTGAGACCAATCTGTATTAATCAGCTGACATTCAGGTAAGAATTTTTATGCTTCTCTAAAATGTTGCAGATCATTGGTACATAAAGATGAAAGTGAACCATTGAAAACCTAAGCCTCTTCAAATGTCTTGATATTGTTTAGAGCAGCCAATGTGTTATGCAAAATGTGTATCCATTATCCATTCTACAGGCATTCAAGAAATACACATTGCAACATGGATGGGATAATATGCTAACAGCGCTTCTATGTAAACATTTCAGTTTGGCCTGGAAGTGTGCATTTGTCATGATTCTCCTAATCACATCCCCTGTCCATTGTCATACCTTTGGTTCACATCATAGGTGGGGCTGGAAGAGAAGGACCTAATCTGATCCTGTAAGCAACTAAACATGTGCACTGCAAGATCTGGTACTCACTCATAGTTATTGAACGTTTGGTTCAGATCAAAGTAAAGATGTTACAAAGAAACCACACATCCAAAATGCACACAATGTGAAAACTTAACACAAATTCTCCAGCTTTCAGATGTGCTTCTACTAAGCCACTTTCTTTACTGTAGAAAAAATATTTATCTCACAGATTTCAAATATTTTATGAGAAAAACTCTTAAATGCAATAATACATAATGTGGATTAAATAAATCCAGGGTATATTTTTGTCTATGCATAGCTCTAAAAGGGGAAAAAGTAAGTCATTAATTAGTTTAAAAATTAATTGGTTTAAGATTCAGCTTTTATTTTGTAACAACAAGCTCAAATCTGCTTTGTATGCATCTATTTCTTCATTGTGTTTATGAACCACACTATAGCACTTAGTAATTTTACAAAAAAAAAATAAGATTAATGTCACAAGAGATTTTTTCTTAATTTATAGGCAGATCAAGCCATATATACTCTGACTGTTACAAAAGAAACACAATAAAAACCTTTTTCCTTTGTTCTGAAGACACAAGTTGCACTTATTTTTTCAACAAATGTTTGGATTATTGGCATTACATTTGATTCTCCTAATTCAGCCAGCTTTTAAAACATGTAATGAAGATGTGCCTTTTGATGATGTAACTCACATTGTGCTCAGTGATAAATGCAAATTAAGTATTGTGAAATATGTTTTTAAAGACTAATCTATTAGAAATTAATTCATCCTAATATAAATTCCTATTAGATTATAGGATGTTAAATTTTGTGGACATACAGTTATGTACAGTTGGCCTGTATTTCTTTGGCAGCCTATTTTACACCCTTCCATTTACTTCATGGATCAAAAATACAAGTGAGAGGAAGGGAAGGCTTTATTTTTGCTTAGGACTTTACCTGATGCTATGGAAATCAATGTTTGAGTCTCACTAATTTCTTTCACATATATCTTCATATATATCTAATAATAGCAAAGTTCAGTATCCATAGGCCTGTCCTGAGTTCAGAAATTACTTCAGAATATCCAAATAAATCTGGAAGGTATGTATTACTGATGTTGTTATAAAAATAAACATCTAAAAAGTAACTCAATTACATAGATATACCTAGGATTTCATACAGGAAAAAATGTACCAGGCTAACGTACCCTTAAAATGCTGTTACAAGGGGAAAATATGGGTCTGTATATTTTGTATAAAGCAATCTCAACTCAAAACAAAGATCTCAGTGTTTAAGGAAAATATTATTCTAACTGCATATGATGATTGGCTTCACATGCTTTCATGTTTCAGATCAGGCTCTCCAGATTCATTAAAAATTTTTAATATCTACTGAAAATCTGTGGGGACAGAAGACTGCTTGATCCTTCCTGTATTCTTTAGTAGCTGTCACAACCCGTTTCTAACAGACTCTAACAGCTCTCATCTAAACATAAACAGACTTAGATAAGTTTCTTTCAAAGTACAGTGGCTGTACAGATACGTTTCTGCTTTTACAAGACCTCACTCAGGAAAAAAATGCCCATGTCCAAATTTCTTCAGAGCTTTCTTCAGATATGTCAAACCATTGCATAAAGCACTACGAATGGTTATATCTCTGTTTAGCTGCTTTGAAGAGTGCAAGAGTGAGGCAGAGAATAGATATGTTGATAATAAATAAATATTATCATTAACCATAGTACAAAAACAATGTATGTACTACTTTTCACAATTATGTGAAAATGATGAAAGCTATTACACACCGAACTGGCTGTGCCATTTTAGTTACTCCATTTTTTATCTTTTCTTCCTACATATATCAGCAAACTGTACATAAGATTTTCCAGAAAATCTACTTTTTGTTCTTCTTGTTGTTGTGATGACCTCAGAAACTTGATCAGTCTGTAAAATCACTGTAACAGTAGTAACAATACAGTCTGTGACAGTCTTAGAGCATTCAAACTAGGAGCAGTAATCAGTACTGGAAATAAATTGCAACTTTCAATTTTTCTATTCTCTCTCTTCTAAACAAGGAAGATAAAGTAGACTATGAATGACTCTAACCTGGTTAGGGCCTATAGATGCAGGAAAAAAAAATGTCTTCTGTCAACTTCTTCAGATGGTTCCAGGCAATTCTTCTATTTTCTGGTAGAAATATGGAGATATCTACGACAACATTATCAGCAGGTTTTATATTGTCATCAGTGCTGCTTTTTGCTTTGAGTATAATCTTCTGACTCTCTTAGGCCCACAGATCTATCTTTTAATTTGCAGAGAAGACTGTAATTTATTTTGTCTTTTTATGTCCTTTTTCTTTTTTTCTTTCGGTGTCTTCTGATAAATGGAATTTAAAGAAACAATACTGTGGAGTGCATATTTTACATGAAATCTTATTTCCTACCCAATTCATGTCATGTAAAAGTGTGACCATAAAGCTTGTAGAATCATTTCACTGCTGTATGAATCAATGGATTTCTGTGTAGAGGATATACTACAGCTGGAAGGACACAGCTTGAAGTGTAAGGTAATGCTATTGTAAATAGTATAGGTTTGTATGTAATATATACGTGGCAGATAACAAGAGACTAATGCTGGAATGATTTGAGATTTAGATCAGTACATTAACTGATTCATCAAATACAAATCAGTTGCATATGCAAAGAAATCTCCAGTAATTTTTATAACTTTATAATTTAATGTTTTAAAAATAATTCCTTGTTAGCAGAAACCTGTGTAAACCTGAGTTCTTCATAAAGAGTGATAGCATTCACCCTTGGGTTTTGTCATATACTTTGCAATACTGTTGCCTGAGGATTCTGTATTATGCTTGAATGTTCTCTATTAATACAAACCATACAAAAAATGAGAAACTATTTCAGAGCTAGAAGAAAAATAATGTTGAAAAACAGGAAATTACGTGTTTTTCCAAACTTTGGATCTGCATGTATAAAACCCTAATACTATTGAATTTTCTTTTTCACACTGTTACAGACAGGCTTTTTCAAAATCTTTTAAATCTTTATATAAAAAGTAGACTAGCCATGTAAAGTGCATTAAAACCAAAAAATTGTTTGTCATGTTTTCCCTGATTCTGTGCAACGTTAATAGTCTTATATCAGAAACAATAAACATCAAAACAGACGCTATAGATACTTGAAAAACAGGTATAAAATGCAGTGGAAAAGGTAACATATTTCTTAGTCTAAAAGGCTAGAAGAGAGGATCCCGGGAACTAACAACCTGTGAGTTTTACCTCTGTGCCTGGGAAAATCATGTATTAGATCCTCTTCGACACTATGTTAAGGCACATGGAGGACAGGGATGTGATTTGTGACAGCCAGCATGGCTTCACCAAGTCCTGCCTGACCAAACTAGTGACCTTCTGTGATGGAGTAACGACATCAATGGACAAGGGAAGAGCTATGAATGTCAAGTGTTTGGACTTCTATAAAGACTTTGACATGGTCTCCCACAACAGCATTCTATCTAAATTGAAGACATATGGGTTTGATGCGTGGACTGCTCAGTGGATAGAGAACTAGATGGATGGTCAAATCCAGAGAGTAGTAGTCAATGGCTTGATGTCCAGATGGAGATCTGTGAAAAGTGGTGTCCCTCAGTCTGTATCCTCAGCAAGTATGCAGACAACACCAATCTGAATGGTTTAACTGACACACCAGAGGGATGGGATGTTATTCAGGATGTCCTGGACAGTCTTGAGAGATGGGCTCATCTGAGCCTCATGAGGTTCAACAAAGCCAAGTGCAAGGTTCTGCACCTGAGTCGGGGAAATCCCCAGTATAAAATATAGTAGAGACTGGGGGATGAACAAGTGATAGGCCAAGAGGAAACAGCCTCAAGTTATGCCAGGGGACATTTAGATCGGATATCAGGAAATATTTCTTCACTGAAAGGCTTATCAAGTATTGGAACAGGCTGCCCAGGGAAGTGATTGTGTTACCACCCCTGGGTGTGTTTATAAGATATGTAGACATGGTGTTTACGGACATGTTTTAGTGGCGGTTTTGGCAGTGCTACATTAATGGTTGGACTTGATGGTCTTAATGGTCTTTTCCAACCTGAATGATTCTATGAGTGGATTGAGAGCAGCCTTGCAGAGAAGGACTAGGGGTACTGGTGGATGAAAATCTGGACATGAGCTGACAACGTGCACTCAAAACCCATAAAACCTACCATATCCTGGAGTACACCAAGATATGTGTGGCCAGCAGGTCAAGGGAGGTGATTTGGAAGCATTTCTTTACATAAGTGATTGTCAGGCATTGGAATGGCCTACCCAGGGTGGTGGTGGAGTCACCACCCTTGGAGGTGTTTAAGAGACAGCTAGATGTTGTGCTTAGGGACATGGTTTAGTGTTTTTTGATATGGCTAGGAATAAGGTTGGACTTGATGATCTTGAAGGTCCCTTCCAGCCAAAATGATTCAATGATTCTATGATTCTATGGTAGATATGCTTGGCTCTTGAGTATCTGGTTTTCACTGGTAAGTCATCATGTACAGACCTTTATAAAATGTTTGGCCAGTGCTGCAGTGATCCTCTCTGTTGAAATGTAAAATCAGTATTTAGATTAAAAGAGTTTATGTGGTGTGTTTTGTTTGGTTTTTTGAGTTGTTTTTGTTTTTAATTAGTGAAGCATGTTATACTTATCCCCAGGGGGCAGTACTGTGTCCAGTCTTATTCAACATCTTCATCAATGACCTGGCTGAGGGGATAAAACGTGCCCTCAGCAAGTTTACTGATAATACTAAACCAGGAGGAGTGGCTGATACACTGGGAGACTGTGCTACTATTCAGCAGAATCTGGACAGACTGGAGAGCTGAGCAAAGGCAAACCTAATGAAGTTCAACGAGGATAAGTGTAGAGTCCTGCACTTGGGAAGGAATAACACCATGCACTAGTACAGGTTAAGGGTCGACCTGCTGGAAAGCAGCTACATGGAGAAGGACTTGGAGTCCTGGTGGACAATAAGTTATCCATGGGACAGCAATGTGCCATTGTGACCAAGAAGGCCAGTGGCATCCTGGGGTGCATAAAGAAGAGTGTGGCCAGCAGGTCAAGGGAGGTTCTTCTCTCCCTCTGCTCTGCACTAGAGTGACCACATGGGAGGTATTGTGTCCAGTTCTGTTCTCCCCAGTCCAAGGACAGGGAAATACTATAGAGAGTCCATCAGAGAGCTATGAGGATGATTAAGGGACTTGAACATCTGTCTTAAGAGGAAAGGCTGAGAGACCTGAAGCTGTTTAGTCTGGAGAAGACTGAGAGGCGATCTTAGTAGTGCTTACAAATATCTGAAGGGTGGGTGTCAAGTTGAGGGAGCCAGTCCCTTTTCAGTGGTGTCCTGTGATAGCGTGAGGGGCAATGGTCATAAAGTGGAACCCAGGAAGTTCCACCTCAACATGAGGAAAAACTTCTTCACTGTGAGAGTGACAGAGCACTGGAACAGGCTTCCCAGAGAGGCTGTGGAGTCATTTTCTCTAGGGACTTTCAAAACCTGCCTGTATGTGTTTGTGTGACCTGACCTGGGTTATCCTGGGCTGGCCACGGGGGTTGGACTTGATCTCCAGAGGTCCCTTCCAACCCCTACCATCTATGATTAGCTGATGTGACATATTTATCAGTAATAAACTGGATAGGTCATGTTACTGTAGTATATGAAGTTAATAGGATTAATTATAAATAATGTTTAGTTACTAAAATTTTCACTATGTAGGCTTTAAAAATGAGCAATAAAATGAGGAAGGGAAAAACAGGTTAATTATGCACTTTTTAGAGTAAAAGTAGTTAATTTGCTATGAACAGAGCTGCCTACAAACAAAATAAAACAGATGGAGACAGTCATACTATGTAAAGCAGTTGAGTTCATGGAAAGATTTCCAAAGTACTAGTTGGCATAGGAATAGGGACAGAGCAAAAACCCAAATGTCAATTGTCACAGAAATAAATAATTTCAGTCAAGTGTTTAGGTGTTTGTGGGATAGGTATCAGCTGACTGCAGCCAAGTACTTCACAACCACAAGGTAATTCAGACTTCTGTCTTTGAGGTCTAACCCTTTTTAAGATACGTTAGCACCCATGTTGACATCCTAGACACTTTATGCCACTAGAAGTCATTATTCTCACTGACTTTTTATATAGTTTATTTGTACTGATGTTGAATTACATGCTCAGTTATACTTGAATAGGAGCAGGTTTGAGGATGATGTGTTCAAACGTATAGGTGTGAAGCAGAGACTCAAGTCCTCTGGCCTTCAGGGAGTTGTCATCCTTATTTATGCCTTTAAAAATACCATCCCAGGCTGTCAAAGGCTTGAGAGGAAAAGGGCTGATAACAGAGCAAAATACAGAAAAATACCATATCTTTGCTAAGAAAGTTACCTGAATTCATGGCATTTCTACTGCCATGCAGTAGAAATTTTTAGATACTCTGCTTATTTTATGTGCAGAGTTCACGAGAGAAAGACCGGTCAGATCTAGCAACTAGAAAAGATGAATACATTGAATAGGACACATTACTTGACCCAGTCATATAAAAAGTTTTCTAGCCATCATCTCGTGAACTGTTAGCAAATAAATCCTGAGAATATGATAGAAGAGATCAAGTATTTCTTAGGTGTTGACAGCTGTAGTGCTTTCGTGTTGAGCCTGTTTTAAAATTATTTTCTTAGAGAAACACATGGGAAATACCCTCAGTGGCTGTGTAGCAAGCGTGGAAATAGTGGGATGTGAAAAACATAACGATATTCACTTCTCAGCACCTAAGCAGTTGACAGTCTGCCTGAAAGTGTTCCTGTTTCTGCCGTTCTCCTAGAAATCTTCATGAGAACCAGCTATGTAATTTTAAAATATATTTTCTTCAATTATATGTATATGCTATAGTGTGCCATTAGATACGCTGTGCCCAACCATGACTTTGGGCACGATTGACATTGTTTATAAAAGCCTTTTAAAGAAGGAGGGAAACAACTTCAGATGTAAGGAGTTGAGAGGAAATGAGAAAAAAAGAAAGCAAGCTTCCTATTAATGTGATTGTTGTATTTTTCATCTTACAGTTTGCAAGACATATCAAGAAATCTGAAGGCCAGAAGACACCCAAAGTTGAATTACAAATCTCAATCTATGGTGTAAAAATTCTAGACCCAAAAACAAAAGTAAGAGACTTGTATGTTTATATTGCTAAACCAGTAATTAATTTATTGTATTAACTGTTTTCAGTGTCTTTATTGTTTTATATTTTAAAATAGGTTTTTTTATTATTATTATTGTTTATTTACAAATTTAAAATAATGAAAGTAATTTTGTTGATGGAAATATCTTCTTAAATACTATTTCTTGTTGCAACATGGGGGTGACATCTTCCCAGGAGGGTACATGATACTTCACTTCAAAATACAGGCTGTAGCTAAGGTACATTTAAATTTTTTTAATACTTTCACACCAGAAATTTTAAACTCTGAGGAAGACGAAAACACTGTAATAAAGAAATGTTAACACTGCATGTGATGAACACCTTTCCAAATGGTCGCTATTGTGTCAGTGCCCACATGTAAGTGTTTGCAGGTGAATGGGGAGACAGTTTACATTGGCTCAGTCTTCATGATGCTACTTTAGTATCGCACCTCTTTCCTTAATCTGTTCCATTTTTTTTTTCCTCTCCTTTCCATGCGTTTGTAAAATTTTTGTATTGTATCCCCCCTCCCTAGAATGCTTCAGGTGTGTTACCTGTTTCTCTGTAAACTCCATTGTCATCCTCTGGGTGGGTTTTCTGTTCCTTCTGGACATGGAAGGAATTACATAGTAAGCAAAACATCCTCCTCGCAGACTTCAAACTGGAATAATGAGATACATCAAGCTGAAAAGTATTTATTCAGTAATCAGCAATTCTCAATATCTAAGTGCTCTTTAATCTTCTATACATAGGTTGAATTTTGGATTTGAATGAGCTGTTTGTTACTGCTGCTTAATTCTGGAGTAATTGCTGCCATTCAGGCAGTGATACTGCCTTTTGAGAAAAGGTACCTTTCGTTCAAGGCTATCTATTTGCAACCCATTTTTGCTTCAGACTCTTGATACAACCACAGCTGAACAGTTCATAAGCAGAGGGAGTAAGATATGTCCATGTAAACTTTGACTGCAGTTCTTGCATCTTCTTTACATCATAGGGCAGAAATGGACACTAAAGCTCACATCCTGGCAAAAAATAGCAGTTTGAAATGCCAAAGTATGTTAGCCTTCCTAAATTTTCCTGCAGAGATTAACAGAAAGCTGTGGGACACAAGTTCCTGGGGGAATAGGAACATTCTAATCTCTTAGCAATGTTGTTATTAAAACTCAAATGGCAATCATCTAAGTAGTCTTTTTATCTCCCACACTTCATTTCTTCAAGGTAAGTGTAAATGTAAATTTAAAATAAGTCTTCCTTTTATTTGCACAGTTTATAGATGCTTTGGAAAGTGATTTGAATTCCCTATTATCATCACTGATGACAATATTTTTTTTCTGTGTATTTTCAAAAGAATTTCAATATTGTTACAGAGGAATATTGTTTTACATTCATGTGATGGCTATTAATTGTAGTAATGACAGGAGGCCTGCTCAGGTGTCAGGACTTGATTCTATATTCTATACTAAGCACTCAAAAAAGGAGGATTGTAGAAAAGTGATTCTGTCTCTATATGATATAAAGTAGTTAAATGGATCTATAAACCTAAAAGAGTCAGATCAAGTGTGTTTTATAATATGTAACTGTTAAAGAGTTAGAACAGAAAGGGGTTAAACAAGGGAGAGATTTGGAGATATGGGAGAAATAGGTTATAGAGAAGAATTGCTATGAACTGAGAAAAGAAACTCCATTGGTGCAAGGAGAAACGATTGCCTGGATGGTACATTTTTTTTGATAAATGGTTGTGTGCAGAGAGGGTATGCCCTTGTTTATGAGCTTATAGCAAGGAACCCTGGTGCTGCACAGAAACTTTCTTGTTTTGTAATTGATAATAGCTCACATCTAAGCTCATATTTTCCTTTAAAGCAAATACTGCTTTCCCGTATAGTAAGCCAAATAAAATAAAATACCAAGAAGAGAGACTTGGTGAAGTAAAACAAAAAAAATAATAGTTGAGATAGTTTATTTCAGTCTTGTCAAGCTCTCTCAGCTGAAGAGCATTGCCACTGCACTTTTTAAATAGCTTGAACATTCTTTTTAATGGAAAGTGAAGTGTAGTATCAAAAATATGCAAATAACAATGTTTAAAAGCTGTTTATGTTGCATTTTAAGCAGTTATTTAGGTGTCGAATATATTTTTCTGTGCCCCTTTATTTTTATAACAAAGTCAGTTTATTCCTCTTTTCTGTATTTAAGATAGAAAGGTAAGGACTTATTTCAGTAAAATTATTTTAACAAATCCTGGGAGATGATGAATTCTGAAGATGGTGTGCACCTGGAGAAAAGAACAGGGTATTTTAGATAATGAATTTACATAATTATTTATAGTCCCTAACTAAATTACACAGGCAGGCAAAGCAACAGTAAAACCGATTTTCTAGAACAAAAATTTCTGTCCAAATAAACGCTTCCAGATAAATGCTGTCCAAATAAAAGCTTCCTGGTTACATTCAGTAAATATGGGAACATTTCTTAGGAAATGAAATCTCTATGGTATTTTAAGTCCATTTTTGTGTGCTCTCATATACAATGACACCCATTCAAAAATCCTGCTCTTTTGCACACAAGGAAATCCAGAGATTCATTTTGTGCACCTTTATCCTAAGCGAGTTCATCAATTTTTTTGAAAAAAAAAAAATCTTTTTATTTGCAGGAAGTCCAGCACAACTGTCAGCTCCACAGGATATCGTTTTGTGCTGATGATAAAACTGACAAGAGAATATTCACTTTCATATGCAAAGACTCGGAATCAAATAAGCATCTGTGCTATGTGTTTGACAGTGAAAAGTGTGTAAGTATGCAAGATGCTTTAAAAGAATTTGAGTGATTGTTACAGACATTGGTGGGTCTTTGAAATAAAAGAGGAAATGGTTAATAAAGGCAGATATCCTGCCTTTTAATTGGGATCACTTTGATAGAATCTTTCACGTCAATATAGTGCCTAGTACCTTAGATGCATTAATTTAAGGGAGAGCCTTTTTCTTCATTGATCTAAGGTGATTTTCTGGGACAATTGTTATTACTACTCAGCTTGATACCCTAGACGAAGCATCTGCTTAGAACATCTCTTAGAACAGACTGCATCCCACCAAGCTTGAAATGTTTGCAGAGCTGTTTTGCAGAGATTGCTGCAACCCTCTGGCTGAGATACCTTCACAAGCTCATGTGTCTACCTCAGATGGTTTTAGGGGTAGTTTTATTGTTGTTGTTGTTGTTTTTTCTGGTTTTGTTTTTTTTTACAGCAAGGTTTCCCCTTTTCTTCCCTCACCCACCCCGCCACGTCTCTCAAGTTTGTTAATGCTGTGATGCACTATCAGAGAATTCATTGCACCAGTCACTGACAGTCTCTTGTGTCTGAGATAGAACGTGGCAACTGTTCAAAAATGTGCAATAGCAGAAAAAAAAAAACCCCAATACTTTAGGGCAGGAAATCAAGAAAATTGTGTCAAGCTGAAACAGGGTCATGTGTTTACCCTGAAAGTAATTAACATATAAAAACACTGGAATCCACACTGAAAATAGGTGTTTATGGTTTTTTATAATCTGGAACCTCTCTTTTTGTTTTATTGTGAAGTAACTGAGATATACAAAGGAAATACTAAGGAAGAAATATTTTCATTTGTTTGTTTGGGGTTTTTTTGGAAAAAAAAATGCACATTCACTTCTATTTATATGCAATTATGTAGCATTCTGTGTTACTTCACAGTGTTTCTGATTATTTTGCTGTTCACCTACATTGTTCCAGTGCCTGCAGTAGATAATGTTCAGAATTGCTATACACATCCGTTCATTTCTCTTCAGATTTCTATCCTGTGCCTCTTTTTTACACATCTCCATGATTTTAAGCTGCTCTTGAAGTCTCTGCATGCTAGTACCATTTTATTCCTCTGTTTCTTTTTGTCTCTAACCTGATATTTCATATACTGTACTTTTTTCCTCTGTTTCACTCTTTGGTCTCTAAAGCAGTCCTAGTGCAGCTTTTTTCATCTAATGCAGTCTAATTTGGGTAAAACAATTTCTTGTGATTTTTTTTTTTTTTTTTTTTTTTTAAATAAAGATGGCTGTGTGGTTTTTATCACAGTAAAAAGATAGAGGGGTTAATTTTCCATTCCTGTAGAACTCAGGTCTTCACACACCTCTACTGAATGACTTCACTGTTACACTGATGAACAAAAGGCTGGAGCATCATATTCTTTACCATTTTTGTGCATACAGCCCTTCATGGTATTACAGGAAGTGAAGGAAAAATATTCTTGGCATTGAGCAGAACGCTCTGCTTTCATGAGAATCAACCCCTGTCAGGTTTTCATTTCAATAAAGAAGAGAAATTTCTAGTTTAGCTCTAGCCAGATTAATGTGTTTTCCAATTATTAATTTTTGGTTGTTACCCTGACAAATTGTCCTTTTATTGGAGCCTTTTCTAAGTCTGCGTTTTTTTCCTGAAACCTTGGTGTTCTCAGTCAGCTTCTTGTGCACTTATTTTTATCCATATTACTTTTAAAGTAGATTTTTCTGCACTGATTGTATATACGCATCGTAACATATGATGCAAATCAGCATAGACCTACTAAATTATTATATTTTGCACATACAAATGCAAATCCTGTTTGGTTGGATTTTTGTAATAAATACTTGTGCAGGTAAATTTATCTACAGTATGCTGATTGAGATTTTATAGGGCTTGTGAAAAATAAGTGTTGACATCCAAATTTAAGAGCAATAAGGGTCAAAATATCCATTAACATTAAAATATTGATCCATTAAAGCTAAAAAAAATGTAATGATTAAAGAACCTATATTTGCTTCAGAATCATTAGAAAAAGACGTACTGCAGCATGCTATCTGTATTTACACAAGTTAGAGGAGAAATTTACACTAAAAATTAGGTAATTGTGTTCTACCTGTTCAATCTCCCTACTTCCAAAGTACTTTTAAGTTGCTTTCATAGCATTTTCTGTCAAGGTATTTTGATGAAGAGTGTTTGCCATGCTCCTTCATAGTTTTGACATCATGATGGATGAAGGAAACCCTTTGAACACAATGCATGGTGTCAAGTATTCTGTGATCATCTGAAGTAAAAGTAATTATATAATGTGTTCTGTAATATACTTATTTCACTCTTCTGTTTTATGTAAAGGCAGAAGAGATTACTTTAACAATTGGTCAAGCATTTGACTTAGCTTACAGGAAATTTCTGGAATCCGGAGGAAAAGATGTTGAAACAAGAAAACAAATTGCAGCTTTACAGAAAAGAGTAAGTTCTGAACTATATCTTTAAAGAGATAAAAGAACATGCTTCGGTACTTGTGTTTTCTACTTTCTACAACAGCATAATTTTCAGCATTATTCTCTGATTACTAAGAATTGCAAAAGGTACTGAAAAAAGACCTGATGACTGTGAAACAGTATTTTGTGTTTTTCCGTCTTGCAAGGTCATTAAAGAGAAAAGCAAGGTTGAAATATGAAAGATACAGAAATTTTATTATTTTTTGTAGTCAAATAACTTGTTAAATGTTTCTTGTAAATCACCAGATCTCAGATAAGACTTATTCTTAATGAACACTGTTGTCGAATTAAGTTAATATCCCAATAACTGTTTCAATAATCGCTTGCTTTGTAGATTCAAGAATTAGAAACTGAAAACACAGAACTGAAAAATAAAGTTCAGGATTTGGAAAACCAGTTAAGAATAACACAAGTACATGCATCTCCAGTAAGTACATGAATATAACTGATATCTGAAGTTACTTTAAGTTTATAATCATTTTTCATGATAATTACTAGCATCCATGCTGTTTCAAGTGATTGTGATTAACATACAGTGATCATGTAGCATATCTATTGAAATGCAGTATTGAAGTAACTGCAAGATTGTGACAAACCAACAAAAGTGCCAATCACAGTCTCTGAAACTGTGGCCCATTAATCCCTTTGTCCTACCTATTTGTTGCTGCATAAAGACAGTAAATATTTATTCTGATGGACACCTATGCATGCCAGTTAAGGATGAAGAACTCTGCTCTGCACTTAAAGGATCTGATTCACAAATGCTACTTGGAATTTTTCTAGGAGCTTTCTGTCTCAAGCATATTGTCACTTACAACTGACATTT
This sequence comes from Actenoides lindsayi, assembly GCA_025331215.1. Taxonomy (NCBI): domain Eukaryota; kingdom Metazoa; phylum Chordata; class Aves; order Coraciiformes; family Alcedinidae; genus Actenoides; species Actenoides lindsayi. The sequence goes on along the minus strand of WTSP01001444.1, from coordinate 28,170 downwards.
TCTGACTGACTTTTAAAGAAATACGTCTGTCTTTCGAAGGAGTTATTGGGTGTCAGGAACTAACATTGGGTGGGTAGGTAAAAAAGAGCAAATGTATGTTCATCCTCATTGGAAATTTTTAATGCTTTCTGCAGTTCCTGTAGATTATCATGAAAAAATTGTTTTTTTAAGTAACTTACTAACATATAAGTAGGCAGAACCTCTAAAAATGCAGATTGCATTGCAGACTGATGCTAATGACACCTCTCATTAAAAGTGTGTTTTATCTATACAGGATTAAGTAAATGAAATTAAATTTATTAATGGACACATAGCAAAATCTTAGAAAAACATGGACTGCTTTTAAGCTGTGCACTTTGGGCCACCTTGTTTCTGTCCTGGGCATGCACAATTTCACTTGAAATGGATATTTTGAAATTTGGGCAATGTAGAAGTCTGTATGAAAGTATATCCCTTGATACTGATTAGATGGTTGTTTCCTTGAGGAACTGTCATTTTATTTTATTAAAATCTATTTAGAGAAGAGAGCACCATAAATTATAAATACTGTGTAACTGCCACAGTGAAAATTGTAAATTATGGATGTCTTCTCACTTACAAAGCGTTCAGTGATAGGTAATCAACTTTTATGCTAGATTTAAAATAATTTAGTCAGTTCTTTAATCTTTCATTTTCCTCAGTTGAGAGGGCAGCTTTTTTTTTTTTTTTTAATTTATGAATTTAATAATTAAATGTAACTTTCAATTCAATTAAACAGACTTTTAAGTCTCCTGTTATAGACACATTTTCCTTTCATTTAAATTAATGAAGAATTTGAAAATTGCATTTAGCAAAAAATGTAGAGAATTATTAATAACGATGAAAAATATTCTGTAGTTTGTGATTTGTCTTAAGATAATGGAGTCTCATTCCTTATTAAAGAGTTAAGATCTAAATTTGTAAATTTGTCAGCCATTGATAAATCCTCTCTAGAGGGTGTTTTATTATTCACATTAAGATACTAATTTTAATGAACCACTACCAGCTATTAGTGTTCGTACACAAAATTATTGCTTTATTTACTCCTTAATCTTTACAAAGGAAGCCTCAGGCATTTCCTGTTATAAATCTCTGAGTTTCCTCGTAATTAAAATTGCAGTAAGAGCCATCTAACAGCCTGTTTAATCTGTAAATCTGTTCTGCCACAAAATAGATTTATATAAATGAATAAATACTGGAATAGGTTGCCCAGAGAGGTTGGAGCCATCTGTACTATTGGAGATATTCAGAACTCCCCTGGACATGGTCCTCAGCAGCTTCAGCTAGTTGGATCCTGCTTCAAGGAGAAGTTTGGGTTAAGCAAGTTTCCTCTTACATGATTTGTCAATCAATTGTGCAGCCAAAAATAATCAAAACAAAACAATAAAATAACAACCAACAACAAAACAAACAAAACCAAACACATTTTTAGGAAAGTGTCTTCCTGAAATACGGAACATAACTGTGTCCACTAAACACTGTCAACTTTTGTACCTTACCCAGAGACATCATTCAAAATTACGTATAAATTCAACAATTAGGTTGAAAATAAATGAAGGAATGGAGTATTGAGGTTATGAAGTGACTTCAGTGCAAAGAAAGGGAAGCATAAATATTTTTCAAATAATTTGAGTCTGATGAAGGGATGATGAAGTCAAAGTGGTTATGAAGTCAAAAGTGCATGGAATAGCAATAGATCTGATTTGATGATACCTATCTCTTCTTTTACTATGTAAGCAACAAGTATGTATGAGAGGGAAACTACAACTCATAAGACAACTGACTGCTTGTATTTTATTGAATTTTTATTTTATTGATTGCTTGTATTGATTGATTGTTTGTAGTTAATTTTACACATTTTTAATTCAGATCAACTATCAGTTCAATTCCTATTAGAAAAAAGCAGAAGTGGCACAAAGAATGTTTTCCTCTATTTCCACATAATTTCTGTGATGAAAAAGATCACTTTATTAAAAAAAAAAAAAAAAAGATTTTTTTTGTTGGTGAATTTAATTTTAAAGCTTTTAACTACCATATTGTTAAAAATATCTGTACTGCTCTAGGTCTTCAAAATTAGAAAAGAAAAATAGCAGTTCTATCTTGTGATCATTTTTGCCAGTAAATTTTTCAAATCTACTCATAGTATATTGTTAAATACTGAAATGAAATAGCTTACATAAATGAAGTAGAATATCCAAGATGGGGAACAATACCTCATCTGAGTCACTTCCTAAGCACTTTTGGTCAGACGGCAGAAAACTTTCTTCCCTGCAGATATTCTTTGTGTTACGAGCTGTTAACATAGTATAATCATTCTCATGATTTAAAACAGATTTATTAAACTATAAATTTTAGGTTTTCTCACAGCTCTCATATCCATGCTATTGAATTATAAATAGATGCCAGTACCATACGAGAGCTTTCTGAAGTTTTTACTGACGTATAAGTGGTTTGATTTATTTATATTTAGTTAATTTGATAAAGCTATAACTCCATATCTCTCTCTCCATCGGCTGTGGTTCTACGTGCTGAGGTCTAGGGAGGGGTTGTTTAATGATCAATGGAAAGTTTAAGCCCTGATACTTGGTATCTAATAGGATGAAAGTCCTCGTGCCATTAACTAGCATTGCAGTAATTTGTGAAGAAATGTTCAGTTCCAGGAGCCAGCTAGAGATGATTATAAAGTTGCTTCAATTCATACTTAAATAGTACCTTGGATTTTCATATCTTGTGCTTTCCTTTTTGTATTTGGTTGTTTGCATACTCCTTGTACTTCTTTGACGTTTGCCAGATGTGCTGAAATGGCTTTCCTGTCTTGTAGGCTGTTAATGTGCTCTTCCTTTAGTGATTAATTCATGGTCACAGAAACACTTGGTAATCAGCAATTGATTTAGCACTTCAGAAGTCAAGACTAGCAGCTTGATTAAACGAGTCTTTGCTCAAAGAAGCAGAAGATGTTGCAAGGGACTGTGATGACAGTTCACAGACCATGGCAAATACAAACTTTGAAATGACGTTGCGTGTTACATCCTCTTCTTCATTCCCCATCCCTATGGAGGAATGCAGGCTAAGCAGGCATAATTTCAGGCTGACAGTGATGTGTCATTTTCCTTCCCCAAGAGAGACGACTTAGGAGTTTTATTATTTTTTGCACTGCAGTGTGAAACTGTACTCTTACAGACACCAAGTGATGTCACTGTCATGCTTTATTTGTTAAAATACTGATCCAGAACAGAATGCCTTTCCTACGTGTCAGTAACTGAGAACTTATGGTATTATTTGTATGCAGTGCCAGGCTATCATTTTTTTACTCCTGTGTCTGCTGGATTTTTGTGTCTTTGATTCTACTAGACACATTAGTCTTCCCATTAATTTTTGATGTAAAAGAGTAGTAGGTCAAAAATACCTTCAGAAATGTGACGTTCAGTTCTTTTTGTATAATTCACTGCCCCTTGACATTGTTTTTGGTTTGGGTTTTTTTTGTTGTTGTTTGGCTTTGTTTTTTTTTTTTTTAAAAAAGACATTTCTGCTATTTCTGACAGTGAATCTCAAGCTCAGGTTTTCTGATTCCCAGACCTTTTTCCCCATGAAGAGGACCAGATAGGCATCTCCTGTTTTCACTTCAGTATCAAGAAGACCGTAGAATCTGAGAACATCTTTAAACTGTGGATGAGTAACTTAATACCTATATAGTTTTAAATGTTTGGCTCATTTAAAAAAAAAAAAATAATAAAAATCTACCCTCAACATGCTTCTATCTACCCTTAGCATGCTTCTAAGTAGATACTTCCAGACTGTCATTTAAAATAAACTTTTCTAACTTCCCGTTGTCATTTAAAATAGGATAACTAAATATGGAGACATACATAAAGCTTTTTGCTGGAATAAATAGTCGGGATGAATTGTAATGCTATCAAGACTTAAAATTCAGATCCTCTTTTACTTCCAGATTTTAAAAAATATTTTGTCTGTAGTGTATCAAAGATGATAGTTTATGTTTGTGATGCTCAAAATCAAATGAGATGTACCAGGCTGGACTGCAATAGGTGACTTTGCTGACAGATTTAGTTCTCTGAAAGGAGCCAGTGTTCACATGTTGAACTTTTGGATAATAACGTAGAACTCTTTACTTGCAAAACAGAGTGCTAAAACATCTTCATTTTCTAATCTCTGACATCAAAATGTGTAGGAAGGATATTACAGGTGGTGTCTTATCAAAAATTCATCAACGGCCTAAGAGAAGGAAAGGCAAGCAGTGAATTGTAAGCTGAAGCTGCATTTTAAGCACAGGATTAAAACTGTTTTGTATGATTGATAATTTCACATTTGAGAGACTATTTTTCCATCTGAAACATCTGCTACTAATTGTTATAATTAAATTCTGGTTTAGGCAATAATAATGAATTGGGATTATTAGAGTATTCATTGTAAACCCTCAGTTGCTCTATTTTAATATTAAAAAAATCACTCACATATGAAAATTGAAAATAATAATGGAAAAAATTGGGGATTACTTTTTTCCCTACAGTTCATAAGTAGTGCAAGTTATAGGCTTGTCTGGGAAATACAAAGGGAAATATAATGTAGAACTATGTTCCTGATTCTTTGCAGATGCATGAATGATGTGGTTATATACTCTTTACCATTTTGCAATACATAAGCAGGTGCAAAGCACTGACAGCAGTAGGCTTCTGCTTTTGAGGGATACATTTGCCAAGTTACCTTGTTGATTGGTTATTGCTATCACTACAAAAATATTTCTGTGGCTGTGTCTAAATCTAGCCATATAACCAAATCAACGTCAATCTAATTTAGGTGCTTTTTCTATCAATTAATAAATTGTATGGGAAAAATATTCTTTCTTTCTGGACCTATAAAAGAAGCCATTAAAAGCAAGGAGATCATAGTTGGAAATAAAAAAAAGAAAAAACAAACAACCTAGGTTATATAATCAAATACTTTCACATAAAATGCATCTGTGAAAGTTGAACATCAAATTACCAGTCTTCTGCACTCTTTTTCCTCTCAGAGTATTATGACTATTTAGATTTAAGTTTGTTCACCTATTCAGTAACTGTTAAACTGCTTCCTGATTTTTTTTTTTCTGGTTTTGGTTTGATGCTTTTAAGTATGCTAGTCTTGCTTAAACTTAAGAAGTTAGTCCCTAAAATGTCTGTCACTTTTTTGCTTTCCTGAATGGATCTGTCAAGGACATACTACATCAGACTAGGAGTTTCATTAGAGTAGTTTGCCTTTATAGCTGCACTTGCATGTGCCATCGCAAATGTTGGCATCAGATGTTCCTTTCGTCTCGTGTTCCCTTGCATGTACAGCTGAAGTTTCCATTACTTTTGTATCTGCGCTGTTTACTTTTCATCTGTTTTAGTGGCTTGGCAATACATTAGTCACTGGCCTTGCCGCATTTGGTCTTGATTATACGAGGACAATCTGATTTTCATTTTGTTGTTTGCTTATGATGACACCGTTTCAAAGTTTGTATCACAACAAGACTTTGGATGCTGCTGCTGTGTATAAAACCAGCCTCCGAAGATCAAAGCATGTGCTGTTTCACATGACGTCTTTATTTTTCTGTTTGTATTGGTAACGTTGCCTAAAGCAGCCTGGGTTAGATGGACACCCAGCCTTTGTGTGGGTTAACAGCTACAGTTAGCACCCTCTGTTTTTATGGTTGACTGAACAGTAAGCCATTGTAGGCCACTAAGACATGCCTTAAATGTTTTCTCTTTGAGCATGAACATGTTTAAGGCAGAGAAGGAAACTGTGACAACTGCATGACTCTTAAATTAGAAGAAAACAGGAATAGTTAGGAAAATAACTTAAAAGACAGAACAGTGCATTATGGGAGAGGCAGAATTGAAAAGCAGCAAAAAAAAAGGTATTGGGAGAAGCAGCCCTAAAAGAAATGGTGTTCTTCCACTCGCCGTAAGCACTGTCAAAGTAGTAGTATGTAATACATATTCCTATCATGGCAGAGTTAAAAAAACAAACAAACAAACCTCCCTTTTTAAATGGATCATTAAAGATACTGATTGATTAGACCTTTTTTTTTTCAAGTTCTTTAATTGTGACTTAGAAACATAGGCCACCTGCACCTCATTACCCTTAGTAGAGAGCTTTAACACGCTCATGAGAAAACCCCAAGATAAATGTTGGAACTTTATGCATGTTTCAGAAAACAGTTTTGGAATGTGTTTAGGCATATCACTTGATTCATGTTTCCATTAAGACTGCCAAGTGGGAATTGCATGGGTTTTTTCTTTGCCTATCTTCCGGTCTTTAAATTTGAGAATATTCTAAGTCCTCTGTAACATTCCCTGCAGTTATGCACTGTGACTGTTACGTATATTACCAAGTTGAATGTTTTAAGGAAGAAAAACATTTTGTAATTCATTAATAAATTTTATGTGATTTCTGTAGGGGTACGACACAGAGATTGCAGTCAATGTCTTAGGACACCTAGTGAAAATAAACAAGTTTAAAATGATTTCTTGGTTAACAAAAACCTCAATTATGCTACATTTTCCAGTGTGATGCAGCTGAACAGTGCATCTTCAGCATCACGCTAAGTGGAGTGAGTCAGAAATAAATCCTTTGACAGGTACATGATAACATCTAATCATAACAGACACCAAGTCCACTGAACTAGCACATAAATTTAATTAAGAATGATTTCATGTCGTTTGCCTGTGTTTATGAAATGGAGCCCATGTGGAAAGTAATATATCAACCTGACCAATGTTCAGTGTTACACAGTGGGAAACTCAGGCAAAATACAATTGCCATATAAAATGGCAATTTGATATGTTTTTATTATATTTTCTTCCTTTATAATTTGTTGTTAAGAGTATTAAGTTTCAGAAGTTAGATATTTTTTTGGTTGCATTCTTTAGAGTAAGGGTCTGTTCCCTTCTTGTTCTGCATTTTCTGGTGATATTTCCTACATTTTAAAAGACTTCTGTGCGATCTTTGTCACCTTTCAAGTATTATTTTCTGTTGTTGAGTATAATTCCTTACTGTACCTGTCCTGTCTGTGGGCTGCTGGAATATGTAAGGCTATAAGCAGAAAGCCACTGTCAACCTCAAAGGTTGTTCTGGGTCATGGGATGCAACACACAGAACAGTGCTCACAGCACAAGTTCCAGCACCCAGTTCTGTGCTTCTGTACTGCCCTGAAAATGAAGAATTACTAGTAAAAAATCATTAATGGTAAGACACATACCCCAAACTGTCACATGAAGCTAAACACTCTATATGGTGGGAAATGTCCTAATACATCACTGCTTATCAGAAAAACAGGAGGAAATGTGACTCCTCAATGTTGAGGGCTCAGATGATACAAATAGTGTGTATTCCAGTTTTGTACTGATACATTTCATTGACTGGATTTGATATACATTTATCATTCTTACAGTTTTGTTGCTTTGCATTCTACATGCATGTTGCTGGTTTCTGTATGTTTTTCATGTGATGTGCATGCTTTTTAAATGGGAACGACTTACCCTTTACTGTTTTGCATTTCAGGGAAGTTCTTCATTTGACTGCTTGTAAATGCTTGTGAAAGTATTGCTTGTAAAAGTATCTTCCAGTGTTTAGTATTATGAGATCATTTTTTTTTCCATATATATGTACAGCAGCAAGTATTCCATGGCAGTAATTACATGGTAGCATTGCAAGTCTTCTACCTGTAGTCTAGTGATGCTCTTGAAATAATAATCCAAATTCTATGTGTGTTGTAGTGTTTTGGTTTCATTTTTCTTGATTACAATTCCAAACCCTCTGTTTCACAATTCCAGCTTGGCAACAAATGAATTCTTTGCAATTGCAATAAAACCCTTTATTTTTTTTTATTTTTCCCCTTATGAATTGCAAAATTTTAATGGAGAGCTTTGTGGTGTATATTTGCTGTTCTCATAAGTATAGCATTGTCACTGAAATTGGATACCTCTAACCTTAACCTGGTGTATCTGTAAAGAAAGTGAAGAAAGGAACTAAGATTCAGTTTAAAGGGATTAGAAATGCTTTGTTTTCTACATAACTCTGAAAAAATGGTTTAAAGTAAATTATTAAATCCCACTGTACTGAGCTATGTGAACTTCTAATGAAATAATTGTGCCATATTGATTGTGTAACAATGTATGAAGAGAGTAAAAGCAGACTCCACATTTTTGCTGCAGGCATCGTCACCCTGGGCGAGTTGGAAGGTTTTTTAGGCGAGATACCTACAGTACAAAATCAATTCCTGCCTTCTTAGTGTATAAACTCTTAGCCCTCGCGAGGAAGAACTACCTGTACAAGTGTTCAATCTTTTCTGTTAAGATTCAAGGATGAATCTGACCTCTGAAGCCCTTTTTTTAAGGTTTTTGCCTCGGATTTTGAGGTCGGAGTTACAACTTGGCCCTAACAGAAAGATTGGTTGGGCATATTTCTTAAACCAAATATTTAAAGACATTTCCTTTTTGTTTTTCTTTCCAGGATCAGTCCTAAAGGCTCTTTTTGTTTCTTATTTCACCTAGACAAGAGCCATGTCTTTTGAAACCTTTCAGGATTGCAAATATTTCCCATTTTGGGGGAAAAAAAAAGAAAAAGGTGTTTGTTTTTCATCAAAGTGGACAAAGCCCTCAACTTCACTCTTGATCCACAATGAATCTTGCTGGAATATGTAGTTAAATGCTCTCCAGTCATACAAGGCAGCTAGCTTCAGGTTCTCATCTGCCTAATTTAGACCAGAACCTCGCAGTTCTTACCAGCTGTAGTCTGGTATGGATATTATTCATTTGCCTCCCTTTGAAGGTGTTTTGTGGATTTGTTAAGATACACAGAGAATCTTAAAATCATCAACATTTTTATTTCCCTAGCAGTGAAGTTTTATTGAACCCTGCAACCTGTGCTGCTCTTGTAGGGATGTGAGGATTCCCTTGCTTTGCAACAATGAGCCTCTTCTATTGAGACACCTATGAAAATACCAAGTTCAGTTAGTTATTCATCCACACAGAAAAGATGGCAGAAGGGTATTATTGTACATAAACGTTTTGATTCTCACATTCTGTAGATAGGGAAATGAAACAAAGTCTAATAATGTAAACATTAAAAATTGTTCACCGTGAGCTTACACTGTAAGAAGGTTTTAGTTAAGTAAGTAAATGTGCTTTAAATATTGGTGGGATATAAATGGTAGGTGTTTCCTGCCTGTGAGAAAGAAAATTCTGTGTGCCTTATCCACCAGAGTAACTCTTCTACCCAGATACATGCTTACCTGCTAATTGACATATGCATATATAAGATAATGCTGATGTGTTGGTGGACTTAGATGTTTGTCAGTACCTCTGACACACCTATTTTAGGAAAGAAGCCTCTCTTCATTTGATTTACTGTAATTATCAAGGAGAAAGTTTTCTTCATTCCAGTTACTAGGGTGTTACCTCCTACTCTGGTGTATTTTTAGATTTTGTTTTAAAATATTTTCAAGTTCTGTATCTTATAGCACTGAACAGCAAGTTGCTGACAGACTTTTTTGAAGTATGAAAAATGGGTTTTTTTCTTCTTCCCTGACACTACCATGTTCTGTTCCTCAGAATGTTTTCTCTTTCTGTGATTCCTTTTCAGCTGCTGCACATAAAGTGTGATAACGATGAGCATATGTTACAAAGACCTTCTACTTTTTTCTGGTGTAACAAAGAGGATTCACCTCCTTGTTTAGATATCTCTTCCGTTACGCTTACTCCTAGGAGTTCTCCTGACTCTAGACTACCATCGGGATTGTTAATACCACCACCTTCAAAAAGTGGTCTTCCAAAGCCAACCAGTGAATACAGCTGCCCAAGACCTCATGTAATCCTGCTGTGAAAAAGCTCTTTCTCTCTCTCTCCCTTTCCTTCTCTCTTTCTCTCTCTCTCCCTTTCCTTCTCTCTTTCTCTCTCTCTCCCTTTCCTTCTCTCTTTCTCTCTCTCTCCCTTTCCTTCTCTCTTTCTCTCTCTCTCCCTTTCCTTCTCTCTTTCTCTCTCTCTCCCTTTCCTTCTCTCTTTCTCTCTCTCTCCCTTTCCTTCTCTCTTTCTCTCTCTCTCCCTT
>WTSP01001444.1:0-18011 GCA_025331215.1 Actenoides lindsayi | reverse complement strand
TAATAATTATGGACCGGACTAGTAAAACCTTATTTAAATTTGTGCTGAATTTGATTCATATGTCAGAATTCCAACTGAACAATTGAGCACAGCAAAATATATTTATAGGTGTGAATTTAGCAATAAAATTTTAGTATATTTTATAAAAACTCTGTGCAAAATGAAGGTTGAAAATTATTCTTAAATACAAAATAAGCATATTGCCTGCTTTTTCACAGCAATATGCGTATTCTCTCATCTTTTCTGTCATTTGCAAGTAACATTTGGCTGTATTTGGCAAACATCCTGGCTTTCTGCATGTTCACTAAATAAAAATGCTTCTTGTGCTCTTATGTATTCAAAATGTACATTTCTTAAAATAACTAAATTATTGTTTTTCTTAAAGTAGCTGTATTGGTACTATCAAAATGTCTGGTAACTTCAACAACATGGCATAGAGACAGGAAGCAACAGTGTAAAGTTGGGGGGGGGCAGGGGTTGTGCTTTTTTTTTTTTTTTGTTTGCCTAAAAGACTCATTTGAATCTAAACATATATATACTGTTTATCTAACTTCTAGGTAGCCATAAACACTGAGAAATAAGGAGAATCTACGTTAGCATTTGCTACGTGCAAGATACTCTAGTATTATCCATCAACACTGATGGGAAATGTAGGTTAATATATGGCATGTACTTATGCATTAACCCTAGTGCTGCCTTCCTGATGCAGACACAAGCAGAACTCTGTGGTTCTAGATAGGTTTTTATGAAGAAAAGGATAGGAGATTATTATATTGTTTACTTTGGGTCAAGCACATCTGGTGCTCTGCTTTGAGTGGGAGCAGATGACATCCAGTCACCTCCCTGGCTTAAATTATACTAGTTCTTGGACTGTGCACAAGGGTGCCAGGAGGTTAGTGCAAGGTCCATGAACACAGTAATAACAGTCTCTTGTGTCTGAACTCTGTGCAGTGAAGTCTTCACGACAGGTGATGTTTAAATGGGAATGCTACCTCACGTTAATCTTAAAAATTAGTTATCTTATGAAGCTAATTCAGCTATGGTCTTGCTAGGGAATAACATATCTGAGATAATTTTATTTTATTTTTAGTAGAAAAACAACAAAAAAAGTGCAACATACTAGATGTGGATTTATTTTTTTTCTTGGTATACTTCAGTATACCTAAGTAGAAATATCTTAAAAATAGAAATATCTTTTTTAGATATTGAGCAGCTCTAGATCTCTCTTAATCCAAACTGTCAGAGGGCAGCTTCAGTTGCTGCAGCAGAAGCACTAAAGAAAGTAACGTTCCAAAATAAGTTTTAGGTCCATGAAAAACTCCTGGACCAGCAGTGCTAAAGACTACCTGCTTGTCATATTTTGAATGAAAGGATCCATGTGACTCATTTAACTTGTGATTAAAATTTTTGGTCAAATTAGTTTAAAATAGCTGGCTTTCCTTATGCCTGGCTGTATAGTATTTCTAATACACAGAATCTAAGAGCTTTTGTATTGTATAAGTAATAACATTAACATACAAACTAGTTTTGCAAATATATTTTGCCTTCAGCTTGTTAATATCGGTTTTAATCTGTTTTATCAGCTGTCTTTAGCATTCAGTTTATTCTAACTTGACTGTGCCTCATTTGTGTCCTAAGAAGTGGACAAAATAAATATGACTGTAGAACCATACTAATTATTGGATTTGGGGTTTCTTTGAATATCCAGTATTATTTTGAACCCCTCCAAATTCCTGGGCCTTACTAAATTCTTCTGTTTAGCTTTCAAGGATGAGAGTTTTATTTTGAATGTTAATATTTAGTGTATTGCATGTCTACGTTGTTACTGATGAAAAAATACATTGGAAAATTTGATCACACCAGGTTTTTTAGGTTGTCAAATAAGCAATCATGTAAGGAAGAACATAGTAAACAAGAAATACTGGGTTTGTATCTTTTCATTTTAGCTACTTGTTTTGCGCACTCCAGAGCATAGCGTATTGTTGTTGCAGTATTACCTGAAATGGGTCTTGTGAATGTATCTGTGTTTGTACATCTGCAATAGAGAACTGCTTGTCACCACCTTTTTCAGGTTTAACTCCAATACACTTCTGGCTGTACCAGGTGGTCTGAAAATGGGAAAACTACAATGCTGCTTATGTATTGGAGGGTTTTAGCATGTCTCAGACTCTGAACTGCAAATGCCATTTGCTTGGTGTCAGGAGCTGGTTTTTGCATGCTGATGGTTATTTTTAACTTTTTTTGAAAATGTGGCTCTTATATGCATGCTGAAGAATTCAGTATTGTGATCTTTTTTTTCATGTGAAATATTGCCCTAATATTTATTGTCCTTATTGTAGGCAGGCAGTGTGACACCTAAATCACCTTCCACTGACATCTTTGATATGGTTCCCTTTTCTCCCATATCCCCTCAGTCATCAACACCTACTCGCAATGGTACACAGCCTCCTCCAGTACCCAGTAGATCTACAGAGATCAGTAAGTTTTGTAATAACTGACCTAATTTTTGCTTACATCATATATATTTTTTTTTTCAAAGCATTTTTAAAGACTTATGTAAGGTTTGCATGAAAAGCCAAATATAGTTTTTGTAAAGCACATTCAAGAAAACTATTTCACATTTATACCATCTTCCCAAAGTTATTGATGTTGCTGACAAGTTACATTATAAAGAAATTTATTTACTTGCTGAAACTATTATATCAACAGTTTGAAGGACTTTGGTTGGGGTTTTTAACTTGGTCTTTCTTTTACAGTAATTTTTTTTTTTATACTTCAAGAAATAGTTTTACTTTGTGTGAGTTCTTTCACTGTTGAGACAGTTGTAGAATCTAAACTCTGCATTTCTGGGGATGACAGCAGGTGGAGTAAGTATGACGAAGACGTAGAAGGGAGAGCTGAAGAAATTTCTCAATATGTAGACTGTCTTGAAATGCTATTTCTAATGCCACTTTTTATATCATCTACAGCTTTGTTTTTCACTTATAGTTGATGAACCACTCCAGACCTGTGAACCACTCCTAAAAGATCTTCAGAAAATTATTAACAATAGCAATTTTATTTTCCAAAGGTTTGAAAGCAGCTAGGGTAAGGTTCTTGGATTCAATGGAAATCTTTTAGAAGTCCACAAAGTATTTTGTTGTAAATCCCTTGGGGGAGAAAAGAGCAGAGCATACACAAGCAGCATTAGAGATTGTCGAAATATCAGTCTGTGGGTGATATCTTCTGTTGCTGATGTCTATTTTAGTATCGATGAGGAACGTAAATGTTACTGCCTTCCATCATATAAAACTGTATTTGAAGAGCTTCTGCCTGTTCTTCTGCTAGTATGTAGAATTTTCAGGTATGAATGAGAACTGTGCACAATTATAAAAATGCATTGTAAAACTTCAGTCAGTGAGTGTTTTCCATAATACCATAACCTCCACACCTTTCAGTTCCATTGCTTAGAATGACTGTCACCCTCTAAAGAGAAAATAGATGGCAAGGCTATTGATTCAGTAAGAAAATGTATTCTTTTTTAAGAGAAGATTTTAAATTAATGTAGATGATTTTCTATGGGTTTCTCAAAGTGTATGTTAACAGAATTTAAAACTAGTCTATTAAGAAGAGTTAAATATTCTTAAATTAAAAGAATATCAGAATATTCCAGTAGAATATTAGAATAGAGTTGTTCTATGAAAAGAATTTTTATGGCTTTGTAAAACAAAAACAAAATTCAAAAACACTCCCTCCAAGAACTCCTTTTCTGTTTTCAAATTTTTCCTCTGAAGCTACAGACAATGCCATAAAATTGATCTCATTGTGCATATTCAACTTCAAAAATACTAACTTGAATTGAATTACAGGGATGAATGTTTTTTTTCATAGCTATTGTCCTACCTCAGTTCCATTGAAATTGTGGCAGGAGTCAGTGTTCAGTGCCAAGTGACCTGGAGAATTCCAGCTATGTAGGCTTTTTAGTTGTTTAATCAGTGGATTTTATAATACAGAAGATAGTCAATAAGTTGCTTATTCAGTGATATGTATTGTTTAAAATAGTTGTTTCTTCTGCATTTCGTTCATTTGCTTGAAATTAAGATTACGTAGCTCAGAGATGTGGCAGGCAGTGTCTCTTAATTCTCTTGTGCTCCTCGGTGTGCCATGCTTCAGAGAGAGATCACATAAGTACATTGTAGTTGTTATCATTTTGATCCCTGCTCTTTCAGTCTATGTCGTGGTACTTTACATGTTGAAAATTGTTGCACTCGTCAGCTATTTGGTGTATTTCAAAAGTGTAATTTGAAACAGAAGAGGAATATTTTATAATCAAACAAGGGCTTACTATCTTAGATGAGGAATTTCAGATCCTGTAATAACCCTATTCAGGCTGTGTAATGTTATATGAACATGATATTGTACAATAATACAGTGTTTATATGGTGTTATTGCTGCCATTACAAGCAAGCTGGCATTTCTTTCTCCAATACACGTCAGATAGGTGGCAACCAAGAGGACCTGATGTTTGGAGTCTCCTGTTTTCTGAGGTCATTTTTTCATAGTCTTCTCTACTTTCTTTGTCACTACATTTGAGTGTTGGGGTCTTTTTTCCATTTTCATTTCATTTTTTATGAAATAACAGTGTGATTTTGTTGGACTTTATAATTTTTATAAGTTTATCCTTTATCACATTCAGCAGTAAACAAGGAGAGAGAGGTGTGCCATCTATTTGCTAGTGTCAACCTCAGTTGCTCCATTTGTCTAAGTGAGGTTCATCTACTTGTAATCTAGGGATGGTACTTGTGCTGCTTCAACAAAATGTGCTAACAGCACAGAACAAAATAATAACAGCCAAAGTTCATCTTACTCGTCAACTGGCCAGTTTGACGAATCGTGCACGAATAACACTGCACAAGAAAGACAGATCCCATTTGCAGGAAACCAGTAACATTACAAAGCACTTCGGCTTCTTCCAAGACTGCAAGCTTCATAGTTGGCACCAGCAGGACAGTTCAGCTTTTCATACAGAGAAATGCCTAGGGCTGGAATTTTGCTTGCCAGCTCTCCTGGGGGTTATTTTCCTCACCAGAAAAATGGGAGGCTATAAATTGTATCTTTTGCTTTGTCTAGCTTGCATGTACGTAGTTCAAGAAACCCAGCATTCTAATACTGGAAGAGTGCAACACTTATCTTTTCCCAGGGAGACAGTTATCTCCAGCGCATTTAAGCTTTAAAAAAAATGGAGAAGATTCTTTAAATTTTGAGTTTTTATTTAGCAATATGGCTTCTCAGTAAATGTCTGCTTCTACTGGGTATATCAGTAGTAGCAAATAATTATTTTTACCTATTTTTAAGGAGCAAATTGCATGGGTTTTGGACAGGAAGTTGCAGATTGGATAAATACGTGGTGTCTCTTTATGTAATAATTCCAAAATGTTATTCTTTCAAAAACAAAAGCCCTGTATTTCTACTCAAAATGTTGCTGAGAAATGCTTCTTTCAACACTAAATTTGCAGTAAGCAACTTGCAGGCTAAACATAACCATTACAGCCCATTATAGCAATTGCTTAATTGAACAATTGACCAATGCATAGTTATTGCAACCAAAATTGCAACTTAAAGACCATGCTGCTGCTTCTTCATGGAGTAAGGGATTGCAAACTTTCTTGTAAGTTATCTTAAAGGACAGAATTAATTAATTAATTAATTTTAATTAATTAAAGGAGTAATTAATTTATATCTTTCTTGTTGGCACAGCATTATTGTCATATCTCAGAAAAGAACTGGAGAGTAACATTCTTTATTGAATTGTTCAACCTTTATTTCAGTCAAATGCATCTTGAACAATCCAAGGTCACAACTGGCAGTTGTACAAATCTACTCCAAGATGCTATCTCTCCAGAGATATTTAAGGCTACATTTTCAGGATAATGGTGGAACCATTTTTTTATGGTGTAATAATTCCAAAAGAAAAAAAAAAAGGAGTAGCCTGCAGCTAAGGGAAAGGCTCCCTGGACTTCAATACCCCTGCTTATTCCAAATATTTCTTTGGGCAGTTGTCTTCAGTGTGATTAATTTTTATTTGTCATCACAGCTGCTCCAGGACATCTGGGGAAAGCAAATATCAGCATAAATCTGGATGATAGCTAAGGTAAAGATTGGGATGCAAAATGCAGCAGAAAAGCCAAATATTTGTCGTTTTGTTTAGTAATTGCTAGGTTTGAACTTATTACAGAGTGAGGGTTGCTGCTCTCCAGTATTACGTGTTTCTTGTTCTGAATGTCAGATAGGTCACGGAAATACGAATTTTTTTACCTGTTCTTGTCTTTCTGTGATTTGAGTTGCAGGTGTAAAACATCAGCTTTTCATGGCTGTGAATTTATTTGTTGGTTGATTTCCCAAGCTGTGAATTTATTTCCATCCAGAAAGGATAAGGCAAGAGGAAACGACCTCAAGTTGTGCCAGGGGAAGTTTAGGTTGGCATTAGGAAAAATTTTCTTCCTCTCAAAGTGTTGTCAAGGCCTGGGAAGTGGTGGAGCTCCCATCACTGCAAGTATTTAAAAGCTGTGTAGATGTGGTGCTTAGTGACATGGTTTAATGGTGTGCTTGGCTGTGCTGGGTTAACAGTTGGACTTGATGATCTCAAAGGTCTTTTCCAACAAGAACGATTCTATATGATTGTGTGAATGGGAAGGGGAAGGGAAATAACATGTGCTGTTTGAAAAGATTGTTTTTAAAGGTTTATTGGTTGCTGAGCATTGGAGAAAGAACTGCCTGCGCTACAATTATTTTGGGGAGTGTGTCAGGCAAGATATTCTTCTTATAGTTAATCTTCATGCAAATACTCCACCCTGAAATAAAAACCTACTGATTTATCACATCTCTGGTAAAAAAAAACATCCTCTGTTTTGTATTTGATTCTCTAGGTTTATTAGACTCTGTCACCGAGAGTAAGTTATGCTCTGATTAATATTGAAGTCTGCCTTGAATAACAATCTAAAAGAAGTAATCCTTCACCTGAAGGCAGGTGACATTAAGGGAGATAAAGCTTCTGCCATTCTCCTGGTAATGAGCTCAGAAGTACTGTCATTAATAAAAGCCTAATAATAAGGCATGCATGAGATAGTATCTGTAATAATGTATAAAATACTTTCAAAAATAGTGCTAAATCATATTTCAGAAAAGAAATGCAAAGGCTGTGTTCTTTACTGTTTGGGGTTTTTTTTTTTTCTAAATACATTCCTTGAATGTTTGCTGAGACTTGGTGTTGAAACTGGCTGCGTTTAGCTGTCTGACCACACAGAAAATTGTCAGCTCCTTTTAAGAGTAAAAATAACATATTGAGGAGGGGGAAAAAAATAAAATAAAAGAAAGAAAATGGATCTGCATAATGACGTAAGAGGAGCATAATGCATAATCCCTCTTTACCTAGTAGAAGTTAGATTGAAAGTCAAAGCTGCTGCTGCACATCTGAAGGTTACTTGGTAGGAGCATCAGGGCATGTAAGGACATGAGTTATACTGGAGCAGACCCATTTTGGCTGTAGATACTAATTTTTACATTGGATTATCCTAGTTAAAGTCTCTCTTGCATGCAGGTGGTCTGCCTCTGCCAGGAAAGACTAGATTTTTTTTTTTTTTTAATTGGGGGTTGGGGTTTTTTTTGGCTCAAGTGGGCTTTTGGAACAAGGCTTTCCAATCTGGGCCATCTCCTGCTCTCATGGGACAGTTTGTAGCTGTTTAGCCACAGCTTTTGAAATATGTAATCAAGTTCCTCCTTGTTTCTGTTCTTTATTATGGGAGTGACTGCTGGTAGTTGCTAATTATTTAAAATGCCTGTTGTGTCGCCTGATAACACCCGATTGCTCAGGTCCAAAACCCATGGAGACTGACATGCACAATAAATGTTGAAGAGCCTAGCCAAGTACAGGTCTACAACTCTGACTCCAGGGATGCCAAAATACAGACATCTGTTTAGCTATATGCACATGCTTTAGCACTGATAGTGTGGCTGTGACACTGCAACGTAGATTTTGTGTCAAGTAGTCTGTTGTCAGCTTTTGCATCTTGACTGTTAAGGGTAAAATTTTGTGCTTAACCAGAAAGCTAGCTAGTTATTTCAAATATACTAATGGCCCCTTTTACTCCCATGCTCTTAAGATAACATTGTTTTAAGGTAAGTGGTATGCTTACAAGGTTTCTTGCTGGACAGCCATGAAAGTTAGGAGATAACATATGGTTTTAATATTCTCTCCAAGACTGTATTAACTTGGTTCTGTAAATTTTGCAATCAGTGGGGTTGGGTTGGGCTAGCAAAATGATTTTCTTACTGCTTTAGTTCTACCTAAGTGGGATAGGAAAAGTCTGTGTAGATGGTACCATTACATGTAGAGGAAAAAAAATAATATTCCCATTACTAAGAAGGAAAAAAACCCAACCCAAACAGCAAATCCACCCCAAAAAACCCAACCCCAAATATTTGAGTTGTCAGATATGAAGAACTAGCATTCCACTGTTATAATAAAAAAAAAAAAAAAAAAGAAAAATTTTGGAATTGTTTCTTCCTTGTCCAGACAAAAAAGAAACAGCAGCAAGAAAAAAGCCCTGACCACTAGACTAGAAAGCATACTACAGTTAAGAAAACGTGAGAAACTTTATAGTATTGAGAGAGAGAAATTTGTAGCCATTCTATTTATGGATCCAGATTTATGAAAATTTTAGGGTTAGTGACCTTTCATGGTCCTATATTTTTTTAATATTTTTTCTCTCTTGACTTGAACCTAACCAAAATTTTAAAGCCCTGTTTTTAGTTACTCTCAGCTGCACATTGAGGAACTCTTATCAAATGAAGGCCTTACCTTCCATGAGTAAGAGTAGTTGCTTGTCCTTACAAAGACGTCCTTAACCTGACGGTGAGAGTTGGCAGACAGGGCACATGAAGGCTAGTTTGTTTGCAAGAATATGTTTCTGAAATAATGTTAAGATGAAAATTGACAACTGATGTCCAGTTGTTCACTCCTCATTTATGAAACTCATTGTACACGTTGATTCCAGAATGCACTTCAGTAAGAGATGCCCTCTTTAAATTGCAACTTCTTCTCATTGAATCCCTAAAATTCCTGTAGAAGGCACGAGCATTAATGAAAGCTAAATAGAAGCTTGAACAGAAGTTGATGGTTTTCTTGCAAAAATATTTGAGTATTAAAACTTCAGAAAACTAATCAAGACCTGGCTTTCAAATTAGGATGTTAAAAATTGTGGTTAATCAGTTGCCTATCTGGAGGTGCTATTACTTAGCTTGTAAAGGGATGTAAGCTGACTTTTTCAAAGTACTGTTGTCATAGCCAATACCTTTTCTCTCAGTGACTCACTTTTCTGTTGTTTCAGAGAGAGACCTTTTTGGAGCAGAACCTTTTGACCCTTTTAGCTGCGGAGCAGGAGATTTCCCTCCAGACATTCAGTCTAAACTAGATGAGATGCAGGTAACTACTGAGTTATCCATAATGCAGTTTCCTATGGCTGTATGACTATGCTTGAATTATACATGTTTACAGTATTCTGAAAATGCACACACAGACTGCACTCAGAAATACATACAATAAAAACTTATATCTGACTATTCCTTTTGTAAGTATATCTCACGGTCTTTGAGCTGGAGTTTGAATTTGCCTGAAGATCCTTATTACATGGTCTTTATACAGACATCTACACTAATTTAGGGTTTCTCAGCAGTGTAATCAAAATAGATTCTGCTACTCCTGCCTAGGAAGAGACTGAGCAAGCTGAGGCAAGAGCCCTACAGATAAACTGATCTTGTTACTCCTCCCTTGCAGCAGTCACCACCATCCCAATATACCCTCATCTTTTCCTCAGTAGAATCAGCCTGTTTTTTTCACAGCATTGGCATAGGCAAAGTATGTTCTCAAGGGGCAACGGCAATTTTCTGCTGCCTTTAAAAATAACTGTATTTGACTGTGTCACACTGGGACAATTAAACTGTTGAGAATTGATTCAAGAATTCAGAACTGGTGTGTTTTTGTCAGAAAATGTTTGTTTATTCTTAAACACTCAACAGTATCTGTTCAGTTACTGACCCAATTTTGAAGCAGTTCTAGGAGAAAGCCTTGAAGTTTTGGAATAAATCACTCTCTTAGTCAGACCTTCCAAACTGCTAGTTCCTTGCCAGCTTGCTTATCTGGGTTCTTTTTCAGCAAGCTGCCAGCAATTTGGAAGACTGAGAATACTGGGGACTTGAATTTCTAGGATCCTGGCCCCTCAGCTGAAAGTGTTCCCAGGGCTTTCAGCCCTCTTATGTCTCAAGAGCCTACAAAATCCAAGAGAGCTCTCTTGGGCTTCTTCAGTTCCTCCCTTCTGCCTGGAGAGCAGCAGAAAACATTTCAAAATGGCTGAAATAAGACTTAAATACTGTTTAATTTTCCTGAGTAAGATTTACTTCCTGTTTATTGCAAGATTGCCACTGACAGACTCTGTGAAGTAAGAAATTTAGTTTCTTGCTCACGTGTACTCTGGACCATATAATTTCAGATGGCATCTGAAAGCCATAGGCTTCTTTGCAATTCTTGTAAATATGCTCGTATTTCATGAATGCTGTAAAGTTATTACCAAGCCCTTTAGCACAAAATACAAATCCTTTAGCACCTCACATTGATATATATCAATGTTTCCATTGTCTATAGCCCATTGTAGGAAAAAGTATGCTGTATCATCTGTGGCTACTAGAAAGAATCCCGTGAAAATATCTAAATTCTTATTACAGGTAATATTTTGACAAAATTCTGAATTGCTAGCATATAAAGCTTCAGAGTGGTATCACTTCATAAAGCATCAGTGAATGGAACAGTAGAAATTTTTGTCAAAAAATACCGAAGGCATAAAATGAAAAACTCCTATCATTGTCTGTATTCTCTTGACCTAAAATAGCAGGCAAACAACCAATGACAAACCCACAAACCCCAGGGTGTTATGTCCTATTGCAAAGAATATTACATTGGTAATATTTATCTCCTGCACTTACAAATTTGGTTTTTTCCAACTGTGTGTGCTTTATAAACTAGTCTTCCAATCAGAGAGTCTTAACATATCAGTCTTAGCATACCCTGACGTTTTGACTGGAAATTAATTAGTGGGACTTTATGTATGCGCAGAAATTGTTCATGTGTAATCCAGTTTAGAACAAGTGTAAAGCTGACAAGGTGTGAAAAAAATAATATTCCAATTTTGGCCAAAGCGAAAGCTTTGTGCAGTTATTTTACTAGGTGATTGATGCAAAACACAGGTTGAAACATGCTTTTCCTAACATCTTCTTTTATTTTCTTGTGCTTTCCTGGGTGCCTAGCGTCAGCGATGGTTGGTATATCATATTTTAATAATGGTATTTAAAGCATTTACAATTGAAGTGTGCTTATGTTCATGTCTGGTGGTTTTATTTTTTATGTATGTATGTGTACATATATAAAAACTACTAAGATTTCTATTTGAAATATAAAACTCTGTAAGTCAGGGCCATTTTAATTTTGAGGGGCCTACAGTTTTTAGCTGATTTTAGTTTTCTTTAGTCTGTCTTACCAGCTGCTAATACTGTCTTCATTTTCTTTGCTGTTTGTTTTCCACATGTACTAGCGAAATCTCCAGTTTTCATTATCTGATTGTCACTAGTGAAATGGCTTAAGCAAAGCCTTTGATACACAGATTTTTGTATTAGTACAATCCCTTTTGTGATTTTTGTGGGTTTATTTGGAAATAATTATTTCAAAACTTGCAACGAGCAGAAGGTATCTGTGATAGAAGTTGACAATCGTTAGATACAAAGCCTGTAAGAAGAAAGGTGGAATGGAGGCTACAAAAGGTAAAAGACCAAAACGTGTGATGTTCTCGGGGGAATCTAACGTTAATAAACATGAAAGGACAACGTGGAGGCTTCTTTCCTTCTCTGGAATGCAAATTGAAGGAATCTGTTAGCTTCACATTATGAAAGTACAGCATGAGTTTCAGTAAAAATACATTCCTTTAAATATACAAAGGTAAGTTGTTTATGAACAATAGTTCAAAATATAAAGTTATTCTGAGAGGGTGTTAAATCAGATTACCCTACGCTCAGAGTGGCAAGCAAGCTGCCTCAGCGCCAGGCAGTGACAGCCTGGTTGGAGCAGCTTAGTCCAGGTTCCTTTATCCTATTTGTCATGTAGGGCTATGTCAGATGACTTGGCAAACATGCCTCAGTTTGCAGAAAAGCTGTCTTGGCATGTGTGCGCGTTGGAAAGAGCTGTGTAAGCAAATGGGGAGAGGAAAGCAGAGCAGAAAAGGCATTGGCGAACACAATCCTAAGTAGTTGGTGCTTTTCCTTCACATCTGATATTCTGAACTTAATAAGCTCAGATAAAAGTTCCCTGACCTCTGGGGAAACATTATTATGTTTAAACCTTAGTGAGGATCCAGATTTGACACTTAAGCTCGTTCTATTCCATTTCTCAGTCCAATCCCTGTTGATCATTTTTAAGTGCTCAAAACTCAAACATGTGCTGAGATGTGTTTTTTTACAGCTCAGGCCTCTCTGATGACTGTCCAACCTCCTGTTCCCCCCCACCCGCCCTTATGCTGCAACATAGTTTCATCTTCTCCATTTTGACTGTATCCAGACATTAATAAAATTAATTTGTGTATTTTCCCAGAAATCTTGCAGTGAGAGGAAGTTTCTTAGGATCATGAATCATACCAGCAACAGCTGCTATAATTTATTAAAATCTCAAGGTAGTTAATATCATGAAGCTTCCAGGAGCTGCAGGCCATTCTCCCTTCAGGCCCTGAAGCAGTCAATAGGATTGTCGTCTTTCCCTCTGAAATAAATTATGCTCAGCCCTCTTAAATTATCTTCTCAGACACATGTAAATTTATCATTGGTTCATTTGGTTTGTGCTGACTTAATATCGTTGAATGAAGTCGCTGTGAAGTGATGAGTGAGTTAACCTCAGAGCCATAAGGTTGAGTTTGGCAAATTTTTCTTCTAATAAAATGGAAGTTCTTTGGCTTTTACTGTTTTTAACCAGAATAGCTTACGTCTTATAGACACAAAAAAAAAAGTGGGAATTTTGGAAGAGGAGTTGTTTTCATATTACTTTTTCTAGTGAAAAGAAGCTTTGCTCCTCTCTTTAAGAGAGCAGTCAAATCCTTTAATATAGTACCGTTTTTCTGGGTGACTAAGATGTTCATTAAAAAAGATACTGGACAGAGTTATCATGGGGATAAACACAGAAGCAAGGCATAATATACATAAGTACTTCATAGCCCTTCCTGTTCTCACTCCTGTGCAGTACCTTTCTCTGCATTTTCTGAAAATTAGATTAGCAGATTTGGTAGATTTTCTGACCACTTGATGAGTTACTGTTTCATGGACCTTTAAAGTACAGGAAGCCATCAGCACGCATGTTTTTCAGTGAACAGGCAGTGTGTTATACTAAAAGCACATGTTACTAGAAGCTGAAATGTCTGAGTTTTAGAAGGCAAAATATTTTAAATGCTGTGTATTGAAATTAATGATGCTTTTTTTATATATATAGTACGTAATGTGTACTAAGTTCTAACTATACATGTCATTTTAAAAGAAAAAATATTCTGCCCAACACGTTAATCAAGTTTATTAGAAAAAAAAACCCATCATAATTTATAATCTTCTTGGTCATTCCAAGTGAATTCATTATTATTACAGCTGTGAATGCAGGGGTTTGGAGTGGATAGGATAGTAGGCATATGCTATATAATGGCTACTATAATAATTGTACAGGCAGCAGCCATAAGACCTGAGAGATATATGCAGTTCGCTTGTATATATAAACTGTATTCCTGACAGCAGACCTGAAGCTCACAGTGTTTTGCACTGCTGTGAGAACTCCAGCAGAAGATACTAATTCTATTATCTGCATTAATCACAGTTCAACTCTGTGGACATAAAGGAAAATATTTTCTCAAAAATCTGGTCTTCCTACAGCTTGCTTGACTATAGCTGATTGGAATATTTTTTTTAATTATATTATATATTTGCCAAAGTATAGCTTTGGAGATTCCAAAAGTTACTTAAAAATTTGGAGCTATTTTGCAAAACTTGAGGAGATGAATGAATGGAGAAGAATGGAGATGGCTGTGGGAGTTCTGAAATCTGTGCTTTCCTGATCTTTGAATTTTGATTGTAGTCACTTTGCCAAAGAGTCTGCTGCACAAGGATGTTCTAATTTTTTTGCCTTTTGCAGGCTGCATTTAATTTTATGGGAATATTGGTCAAGAAAATACAGATTTCTTTGGTTTATGCTTGTATCCATACTGGAACATGTTCATCCATTGTTGTGACCCTCCAGCACACCACTGTCTGCTGTGGCACTGCACTGGAGAGCACAGCACTCACTCCCACATCTGGACTGTGGGGGTGCAGGGGGGAATCAGGCAGTCACCCAGTCTGAGCCAGCTCCTTCTTGTCTGGAGAGCAGTATCGGGAACCAAACAATAAAAGGACATCTCAAGGATGGGATGAGGGAGCTGAGGATTGATGAAGTAACGACCCACAGAGGTGCCCCAAGACCCCCACGAATGCGCAACAGGGGGGATGACCTCTGGTAGCCACTGTGGGTGGAAAATACTGTTCAGCCTCTGTGCACATGCTAGCTGCACATGCACCGATGCCAGAGCAGTCTCCACGCCCCTGCCAGGAGAGTTAAAAGTAACCCACCGTGGCTGGGAGAGGAGTGTTGAGATTCATTTTCAGAAGGTCAGCCTGATGCACATCTTGCATCTTGCAGAGGCATTAAGATCTACCAACTCCTCTCCCCGAGCACCACGCTACATGCCCTCCTCTTGCTCAGCGGTTTGTCTACCACCTTGGGGTCGGTATATATGTGGGGATGTTAGGTAACTAGTTGGGCTTGCTTGAATAACATTGCTTTTGCTTATTTAGTTGTGCGTGAGAGTGCTTGAATAAAATAGGTTTTGCTTATTAGCCGTGTGTGTGGGCACTGTCCTTTGTGAAACAGGAATCCCTCATGAACCTGGGATAATGCTCCTACAAACTTCTTGTCCTCCACTTAAATATTCATGAAGAAAAGAAAATAAATCTAGTTTTTACATTCTTTTAAAATCTGAAATATGCCCAGGTAGCTATCTAGCCTTGATATCCTCTTTACGTTGTTGGGCTTTTCTTGACGCTGTGGTTGATGTTGGAAGTTTGAGCCTACTTGTAACTGTAGTATCTGACACTTGATAGTGGTTTTTGTGTGAGATGAACATTGAAATGTCATGTTCCTGTTATAGACAGCTATGTGCATGAGCCGTTTCAAAGTATGCATGTGTTAACACTGAAGTTCCTACCACTGTAGTAGTACTTCCTTATCAATTCTGCCTGTAATAGAAACTAGGTTCTCAGGTATGCAACTGAAAACAGCACCTGGCAACCACATCAGTATTTTCTTTTAGAACACACAATAGTTTCTTATGGTGATAAAAGTCTTTTAAAATAATTATCACACATATAGTGCAGCAATCTCTTAATGGATTAACATTGATCACATCGCAAATACGTGAAGGTATGACTGGTTTAGATGCAATATATCACAGTTTAAAAGAGGATGAGGACTAAATGGGGGAAGGGAGAAGAAGTGGTCTCAAGCTGCAGAAGTAAAGGTCAAGGAGACCACTGTTCAAGAAATTAGCAGTAGTTCAAAGTAAAATCATAACAAATACAAGCTAAGTGATAGGTGACAAAAAAATCAGTTGGTAAGGAATAAACCAAAAAATTGTAACCCTCCCACATGTTCAACATAAAAGTGGTGAGATATGTGTGCTTCTAAAATGCATGATCTGATTTGCTCTTAGCTGCACTTCCAATGCCCTTTTTCTGGCTAGCTATGTTAGAAATCAACAAGCAGCGCTTAAGATAAAGAGGATGAAGGACATGAATGAGATGTGTGTTCAGTGAAGGACTCTCTGGATTTGCTGAGAATGAAACTGGTTGTCCTTGTTAAAGCAGCTGCTGTGGCTGTTGTGCTATTGCAGCTGTATCAAGCATCCTTAGGTTGAATCACAAATTATCCCTTTCACAACCTCAAAATTGGTAGTAGCCTTCAAATGCTTTAAAAGATGAGCATTTCGCACACAGTGTAACTGCAAGGTTTACACTTTTAACAGGCTAGACTGTATGGCTAATTCCCTGAACTCTCCTCTGTGTAAGCAGTCCTCTGACCGCGGTTACATTAATTAATAGCATCCTTTGGGTAAATTAACAATGTCTGTTTATAACAGGATATGTTTGACTTGGAACTTATATAATGTTTGTTTGAAATTTCTTTTGCGCTGAATGTTCTTCCTGCTAGCTCTTTGAAAAATACAGAGGGAAAAAAAAAGAGTAAAAAGTCAAATACCCCAGTGAGCTTTGGCAGCACCTTGTCACTCAGGTAGGGCAAACAGGGTAGCACAGTTGTTGAAGGCTTACACCACAGTGCTACTACTAGCTCGTCATCTCATAATACGGATTTAGGCAAATGCAAATTTAACTTGGAAAATATCAGATCATTTAGTAACTATTGCAAGGAACTTCATTCTGTTTCTCAGTATTACTTTTCTGATGGCAGTATGCGGTGGTATGTTAAATATTCATATGCTTTCAAAATGCATGCGAGCCTGCGGTTTAAATTTGTTTGAAACTAAGCTGGTTTGATTTGGGATTAATCTTCTAAAACCAGAAGGTATGCTCTTGAGGTACTGTTATGTATTATGAGAGAAGGCTTGAGTTGATGCCTAATCTAAATACAGATTGCTTTACAAAAGGATTTATTTTGTTTACAAGATATTTGGTTCATGAAAGCACATATTATCGATATACTAGCATATGATCAGCATTCTCTAAGGGAACTATATTTTAAGTCAACTCTGAACTGAACATTGTGACAGCTCTTACTGGAGTTGATGTCCTCATGACGTTTCTATTCAGAGCCCTCATTTCCAGTTACTTACAGCTTTACAGTACTTTCACCTAACAGACTGAATTTTTCTTGATTCAAGGATGACTTTTCTTTTGAAGGTCAAGCCACAATTATTCAGCTTATTTGAAAGCAAAAAGAGAAATTAAAACAAGAGCACTTTCCCTGTATTAAGTGCTACTGTTATTTTAGAACTGCTGCAAGCTAAGTACATTTTGTAAACCAAACACAGGTACTTCTGGGCTGAATTTCTTTTTAGTAGAGGGGGTGGTAGCATCTCGCTTACAGCAAATTTTCTGTTTCTACTAATCAAAATAATGTGAGTAAAAAGAGGAAGTTTGGTTCAAACTTTTAAAGAAATTCTTTGCACTTTCTAAAAACCATTGTGTTTTATTTCACTGAGTTACATGCCTTTGATATGCACAAGAGCAAGTATTTTATTTGCTGTTTTAGTGAACCTCAGGTAGCAGTAGTCTGTAAAGCATGCGCCTGTCAAGGTTACAGCACAGGGAGCAATTTAGAACGTAACTGAGATGTGTTTGGGTGCTATGCTTTTTGTTGGACTACTTATAAGGGGTTACTGAATGCAGGAGACACCTGATATTTGTAACAATGTCTACAACTTCTCTGAATCTCTAAAGTGTAAATATAATAAACTCTTTGCTCATATAACCCTAATCTTTCTGCTTTTACATCTTGCTCAATGTTATTCAGGAACAACATGATGCAACACAAACTTGGATGTTTTTCTGTCAACCTATGTATATAAATACTCATTATTTTTATTCTATATTATTTTCTTCATTTTATATACATACTGTATTTCATTTGTTGTACAAGATACATCCTGCTATAAGTTAACCAGTAAGACTTATTAAAAATCACGGAATTGTCATGGTTGGAGAAGACATCTAAGATTACCACATCCAACTTTCAACTCCTAGCTCCCACCCCCACACCCCCCCCCACAACCCCACACACACACAACCAACACACCCAACCACAAACAACCCCACCACACCCCACACAACAACCCACCAACACAAAAAAACAACAA
>WTSP01001443.1:9441-40594 GCA_025331215.1 Actenoides lindsayi | reverse complement strand
GGTGAGGCCTCACCAGTGCTGAGTACAGGGGGAGAATCACATTCCTAGTCCTGCTGGCCACACTATTCCTGATACAAACCAGGATGCCATTGGCCTTTTGGGCCACCTGAGCACACTGCTGGCTCATATTCCACTGGCTGTCAATCAGCACTCCCAAGTATCTCTTCACCAGGCCGCTGTCCAGCCACTCCTCCCCCAGTCTGTAGTGCTGCATGGGGTTATTGTGGCCAAAGTGCAGGACCCTGTACTTGGTTGAACCTCCTACTGTTGGCCTCAACCCATCAACCCAGTCTGTCCAGGTCTCCCTGCAGCATCTTCCTACCCTCCAGCAGATTGACACTCCCTCCCAGTTTGGTGTCGACTGCGAATTTACTGAGGGTAGACTTAATCCCCACATCCAGATCATCAGTAAAGATGTTGAATAAGACCAGGCCCAGTACTGATCGCTGGTGTACACCACTGGTCACCAGACGCCAACTGGATGCAGCACCATTCACCACCACCCTCTGGGCCCGGCCATCCAACAAGTTTTTAAACCAGTGAAGGGTGCACCTGTCCAAGTGTGGACTGCCAGCTTTTCCAGGAGGATGCTGCAGGAGACTGTGTCAAAGGCTTTGCTGAAGTCGAGGTAAACCACATCCACAGCCTTCCCCTCATCCACTAGACAGGTCACCCAGTCATAGCAGGATATGAGATTGGTCAGGCAGGACCTTCCTTTCCTAAACCCATGTAGTCTAGGCCTGATCTCCTGGTTGTCTTCTATATGTTGTGTGATGGCACTCAGGATGATCCACTCCAAAACTTTGCCAGGCACCGAGGTCAGGCTGACAGGCTTATAGTTCCCCAGATCCTCCTTCTGGCCCTTCCTGTGGATGTGAGTCACACTGGCCAACCTCCAGTCATCTGGGACCTCCCCGGTTAGCCAGGACTGGTGATAAATGACGGAGAGCGGCTTAACCAGTTCTTCCGCCAGCTCCCTCAACACCCTAGGATGAATCCCATCCAGACCTACGGACTTGTTGGGATCTAAGCGGCACAGCAGGTCACGAACTACTTTCTCTTGGATTACAGGAGGGCTATTCTGCTCCCCATCCCTGCCTACCAATTCAGGAGACCCGTTATCCTGAGGATATCTAGTCTTTTTGTTAAAGAATGAGGCACAGAGGGTGTTAAGCATATCAGCCTTTTCCTTATCTTTCATTACTATGTCCCTCCCCTCATCCAATAAGGAGTAGGGATTTTCCCTGACCCTTCTTTTATTATTAATGCATTTATAAAAGCATTTTTTATTATCCTTAACAGAGATGGCCAGATTAAGTTCTAAATGAGCTTTTGAATCTCTAATTCTCTTCCTACACAACCTTACAATATTCTTAAATGCTTCCTCATTCAATTGACCCTTTTTGCAAAGTTGATACACTCTTTTTTTTTTTTTTCAGATGGCACCTGGTAGAAGGCATCTGCTGTGTTTTTTTCTCCATCACCTGTTGGAGCTGCAAGGTAAGGTTCTACACTCAAAATTAATCTCAGGATGGAATAGTTTAAGAATCATGAAAATGTCATCATAATCTTTGCAGAGCAAATCAGAACATTCTGATTTACAGAATGTGCAAAGATGCAATGAGCCTTTCTGTAATGAAATTTCATGCTATGAAATATAATATGAGAAGTATTTCTTCTGCATGAAGAATTTTTCAAAAGAAATGGATTTGATTATGCCTTAATAAATAGATCATAAATCCAGATAAGAATCCAAAGTGACAGAATTAGTTGGAGTGATAATGCTAGAATCCTGTTATCATATATTACATAACATAATAGAGTGCAATCTAAGTTTTCTAACACGAACATAAAGAGCCTAACCTTTCTGTGCAGTCAGCAGTGTTGAAAGCTTTTTATACCACACCACACTATCTGTGTTTTCCTTATACTATTTCTATGGCTTTATACCACAATACCCTCAAATATTTTCAAGGAATCTCACTGGAGAAGTTAGAGCTAACTGTAGCTTTTGTGCAGAATCAGCTTTAAAATATCCATTACTCTTTGGCAGAAGTTCTTGTTTATATTAATTGCAACACCATGTTTGCAGTTTTAAATATTTTTTTCATCCTAGAAAATGGATTTTAATAGCTTGTTTAGCAAGAGATTTTTAGAAAAAAGTGTTGAAAGAGAAGTTTTTTTCATGTCCCTAAATACATTTTACCAATTTTCCAGTTGCAAATCAGAAGTCAAAATTGAAATGTTTTTCATAAAGCACATATAAGCACACATATAAACATTCCTGTGTAGGCTAGAGTTAGAGCTATATCTGTGTGGATTATTTGGCTATGGTTTAGGCTGATAGGGACAGCAATCACTTTACAATGCTTAAAACCAAAAGAATGAGGCCTATGGGAAGGGCTTGTATTTATCCCGATAAAGGATGCACTTATTTTGAGAAGGAGTCTTCCTTGACACATCCATTGAAGGATCCATGGCACAGCCATGCTGGAAGTGCCAAAGGTTTACCTGCCTTTCTGTGCCACAGGCTGGTAGGAATTAGTAAGGTAAGAATAAAACTGAGGCAGAGCTGTAACTGCGTATGGCTTTGAACCGGGAAAGGTTCAAGAACCATATCTGTAACTCACTTCTGGTGCAGTAGGCAAATGAAGTTTTGGTTAAGGGCAGCATAGTTTTTAAGTCCCTAGCTGGAGAGTTTAGTAGATCAGAAATAAGGTAGTAGTGTGACGATGTGGATCAGGGGAGTCCAGAGAAGCCAAGTTTAAGGCAAAATCCAGGAAGATTCACTACCTATTAAATTAATTTTGACCATCACTAAACAGATATCTTTTCCCTTTTTACTTTAGTTGCCATCCATGGACTTTTTAAAATATCTATTAATTTCTATGCCATGTGTGCTATGTATGTGGAAGGTCTGATTCTAGAAACCATACTCTGGTGAACAAGTTATATAAATGAGTTAAGTTTCAATATGTCTTTTCTCACCAGAGAATATCCTAACACTTCAATTTGTAATGCCTTTACCCCAAGTATTTTCCCCAAAGTGCCAATGACTATGATGGAGTGTTTTTCTCCTTTATAATTCATCTACCTTTTTTCAGATATATAATATCATCAACCTTTTGTTGTTATATATTTAAATTTTGTTGTTATATATATAAAATGCCACGTACTGGGCACTAACTGGTTTTCTAACCAGAACACTGAATATTGTGTGACAACCTCTGCACTGAGTGATGTCTCATGCTTAGGTTTACTCTGTCATGCATGCAAGTGTATTCATTGTACATATATAGTGTACAATTGATAATGTGTTTATACAGATATAGAGCAGTTGATTTACTAGTGTTGATAACAAAGATTGTGCCCAACAAACATACAGATATAGACAATAGAGTTATACTAAATTCAGCTAATCAAGACTGCTTCCATGGGGAATAAAACAGTATTTTGCATTCACCATTTTTCTGAAATCTTCATCAAAACATTTCAATGAATGAATAGAAATGCAGCTTTCCTTGCTGATTCTTGCTCCATGCATTGGAGTATTTTTATATTTCATGTGGAGACATCAATACATGTAGATTTACTTGCCAGTAAATGCAAAACAATTTTAATGAACATGTTTTGGAAGTAGTCTCTGTGGTTTTAGGTTCTGCTTCTAGCCAAACAAGGAGAACAGCACTATAAGTAACAACTATAGGGATTTAGAAGACACCAGAAGATTCAACAGAGCTTGGAATAAAACATCCTGATGGAAGAATTAGTACGTTAGGTTGTCTCTAGGATTGGAGAATGTAGGTAAGGGAAGTGTGGATTGAACAAGAGTTTCTTTCCCTAATTGTCAATCCTGTAAACCTCACATAATGAGAAATTATTCTTTTTTAAG
The DNA here is from genome assembly GCA_025331215.1 of Actenoides lindsayi. Taxonomy (NCBI): domain Eukaryota; kingdom Metazoa; phylum Chordata; class Aves; order Coraciiformes; family Alcedinidae; genus Actenoides; species Actenoides lindsayi. The sequence goes on along the minus strand of WTSP01001443.1, from coordinate 36,702 downwards.
GCTTATCTAATTTATTTATTTTTTTACACAGACAAGACAATTTGAAGTGCCAGGACTCCAGTCTTCAGAGTTAACCTTACTTTCCTGGAGCTCCAGAGCTTAAGACCTGAACTGAACCTTTAAAAGATCTAGAGATATTCACAAATGGAAGCAAAATGGTGTAACACACTTTCTAGAGTTTAAGGCTAAGCTGCCTACGGAGATGTAAAGTGTTTCACTTCAGATTCTTAATTCTAGTTTCTTTCTGTAACTCTAACAATAGCAGTTATTTGATTGTATCTTTTGACTGTAAATTTTTACAGAGGTGAAGCTTACTGAAAATCTTCTTTGACAAGATTTATTGTCATTTGTGTAAATTACACCCACATAAAATTTTACCCATATTTCTGATATAATATGCTCTTATCCAGCATCTACCATTTTCTTACTATACAGACTTCGAGACTTTGCAAGATTTCTAGGGGCAAACCAAATTACAATATAGGTTGAAGTTTCCTTCTCCTCAAAAATTAGTTACTATTTCAGTAACAATTTTTGTACTTGCTTAGCTTTATGTATAGAAGTAGTAATAGAGATGTGAACAAGCTACAGTGTATATTGACTGTAGTGACAAGAACATTTTTATTCCATTTTGACAGACATAAATAACAGAAAAAAAACCCCTCAAAAGTCAAACCAAACGAATCACACTGATCAGGGCTGGATTGTGCTACTCTTACTAGTCACAGTTTTGTTTTGACTGCTTGGAGGGAACCATGTGGCTCAATGTGAATAAACATGGCACATCTAGCAGTTAAGAACTAGTTCTGAGGATATTTTAGTCAGTAGTTAGAATTACTTATTTTTTCCCTGAGAAAACAAAAGTTTAAGCAAAATAAGCTTCCCCAAAATGTTTTTTATTGTGTATATTCTAGGTGGAATGGAAATGAACCACAGGAATCAGAACACATAATGGGCTTTTAGTTTCTGTACTTAAGAAGATTTAGCCTAACTTCTGCTGTGACTAAGTAGCATATGCCAGTATGAACATATGCAGATATGAATATGTGATATAGATGTGCATCTGGAACCAGAAATATATTATCGTCCAAAAAGAGCTATTAGATTTTTTTAAAGTATTTCAGTCATGACAATTCTATCCATCTATCTATCTATCTATCTATCTATCTATCTATCTATCTATCTATCTATCTATCTATCTAATCTGCAGGCTGGATTTATGAACTAACAAAGAATGCTTTTGAAAAAGTTATTTTACTGGCTTCATATTAGAAAAGTACATATATTCCTCTAATAATAACAATAATAATCCACTGTGGGGGCATCAACCTTCTTCTCAGCCTGCTTATAGACTTGCAAATGACATTCACTGTTACAAAGCCTGGACATGGTGAGAAAGGAAACTTTTATGTTGGCCATTGAACCAATAATGATTACTCTTCAGAGATGTTACAAATAGAACATGCCCTCTCTCTTTTTTGACCTGAGTGGGTATGTGGGTGTAGGTACTGGGCCACCACTGAAGGTAGGAAGTGGACAGAGATGCCCACCTCCAATCTGCTCTACATTAAGCATCCCAGCTGCTGAATGGGACAAAGCTAGTGAAAAGTACTGTTGAATTTACTGTTAGAAGAGCTGAAGCTGTCAAGAAACAGACTCCCTGCAGCCTCTTTTCAATACCTCTGTGAAGTTACTCTTCAAGACTCCTGTCTCCAGGGGATATCCATCCTACTGAATACGAGGATTCACAATAGACACTCTGCCTAAAGTTTTTGTAGAAGAAATTGTTTCCTGTTCTCTCAATCACTTGTGAATTTCTCTTTGCATTGCTAATTATTGCTACTCCAGTACCTGATTATGGAGAAATGTGTTGAATATCACCCAATGACGAGCACAGACCTGTGGCTTGTAATTCATTGTACTTCCAGGTCAAACTTTTCTTAGATACCACTAGAAACAGTTTTACAATAGTAGTTGAAAAAACTTTGCTCAAACAAACACATGCTGCGCCTAAGAATTTTCAAAGTTTTTTTAAAAATTCACACCTTTCAAATTCATCTCTTTACAACTGATATTTTTAAGAGGGATCCTATTCTTCAAATGGTGGCTGTAGCTAATGGATACTGGGACTGGGAATCAAACCTGCAGAAATTCACTGTTCTTTGTCTTTTTCCAAAGTCTTCACTGGTATTCCCACTGGAGAGGAATGTTTCCCAGGGTTTATGGCATGTGAGGATGTAGGAGGTTTTAACCCACCTACTGTTGCACTGAGTGACTACAATATGGATATCTCTGTCTACTCAGGAAGATGAGAGAATTTCATCCAAAGAAAGTATGTTTGCCACTAGTATATCAGGGAGATCATGAGTTGAAGCTTAGAGTCCACAATAAAGGCAACAGATACAAACAAAACATCCTCTTTGTACATTTTTTCTATGTATTTATTCAAGTCCAAGCAAATTAAATTTTCAAGAACACAGTCACATTTTTTCTCTAAAAAATTACCAAAATATGAAAGCAGCAGTAATCTGTATATTCAGTCTGTCTGTAATCTTTTGAAACATCATATGCATTCATTAGCATGCTAACAAATATTTGAATGTATGTTCAAAGGATCCCCCTTTCCACTTATCTGACTTATGTGAAAGGATTGGCCAAAACTGCAGAGAAGTTTAAGAAAAACTACTCTGCATCTGAGAACTTGGAATGACTGAAAATGGACAATGTGGGAAAAGAAAATGCAGCATAGTTGAATAGACCAGTGTAGTTCACAGCTCAACATTTTCTTTCTTGGTACTTTTGAAATTTCTTCATAGTGACCTGCAGTCATTCCAACTTACTAATGTTTCTACAGAGGAAAGATTGGAGATTCCAACAGAATCAGAAAACAAATTCAAGGTAAGAGTTGATCAGGGTGTGCACCCCAGACTGGAGTGGACATGGGTTTGTAGCTTTAGAGCAATACTCAGTCCTGGGAAGGTGCATCCTATGTTGTGGTTCATTAGGCCATATAAGGGACCCATAAGGATCATCAAGTCCAGCTGCCTGTTTGAGGACTACCCAAATCTAAACCATATAACTAGAGTGTGTCATCCAGACATAACTTGAACTTTGATGGACTTGGTGCTGTGATCAGTTCTCTGGGGAGTCTGTTCCAGTGACCAATCATTCTCAGAGAAGAACCTTTTCCTAAGGTCCAATCTGAATTTCCTGTGATGCAGCCTCATTTTATTTTCATGTGTCCTATCATCGGTCACAAGAGAGAGGAGATCATTACCTCCCCCTCAACTACCTGCCTTGAGGAAGTTGTAGACTGTGGTGAGATCACCTCTCAGCCTGCTCTTCCTCAAGCTGAACAAACCAAGTGACCTCAGCGGCTCCTTCTAAGTCTTGCCCTTGAGATATTTCACAATCTTTGTCACTCTCCCGGGCCACACTTTAATAGTTTGATGTCCTTCTATTGAGGTGCCCAAAACTGTATGCCATATGTGAGGTGAGTCAGTACCCGTGACATGTAGGTTGGGGCAATCACCTCCCTTGACCGGCTAGCAATGCTTGATGCACCCCAGGACACAGCAGGCCCTTTTGGCTGCCAAGGTCAACCTGTTGACTCATATTCAACTTGATATCAACCCAACCTCACAGATCTCTTTCTGCAGGGCTGATTTACGCCCTCTCATCCCCCAATTTTTATGTGTGAGCAGGATTATCCTGTCCCAGGTGCAGAATCCAACACTTGCTCTTGTTAAATTTCACACTGTTGGCGATAGCTGAGCTCTCTAGTCCATCCAGATCCCTCTGTAAGGACTTTCTACCTTTGAGGGATTTCACAGTTCTTCCTAATTTAGTATCTCTGACAAACATACTCAGCATACATTTGATTCCTGCATCAGGATCATTTGTAAAACATAGAAGAGCACTGGCCCTAAATTTGGCCCCTGGAGAGCCCCTTTGGTGACTGACCATTAGTCTGATGTGATGACATTTACTCTAACCCTTTGATCCCCACCTGTCAGCCAATTGTTTAACTAATGAATTGTTGACTTGTCTAGCTGTGTGATGGACATTTTGTCCAGAAGGATACTGTGAGAGACAGTATTGAAAGCTAGCTAGCTTCCCTTGGTTAACTAGACAGGTAACTCTAACTTTCTGTGGCCGTAGTGCCAAAGGGAATCCAACACCAAATCACCACCTGTGTGGGATACTTACAGTGTGACAAATAGTCTGCAAATGTCACAATGTTATTTCTACACCACATCTCTTTGACTGTTATGAATAATGTATGCAAAATGAGCCTCAGGGACTTGTCAAAAGGCTGCTTTTGCACTTCTCGGAATGGCAGGCTGATATCCTCACATGATGTTATTGTTATGAAATTTGTCTTTATGACAGTCTTAGGGTAACCAGGTGAAACTAGAAAGGGAGTGAAGATCAGAGGATAAGAAAAGTCAAAATTGCATGTCTGTGCATTCACTAATGTTATCTGATGACTTGTCCAACTCTCTAACTTAGCTCACCTACCATAGTGGACTGGCTGCCCATCCACAAAGGTGTCTTGGAATAAAATGTGAAGTGAAAGAAGTCAATAATTAAACTACAGATTAGAACTAAGCATGAACAGTCTTAATCTATTTTTTCTCCTGTTAGTTGTTGCAAAAAGTAAGAAATAAAAGCATATTACACTCCAAGTTTTGTGAATCTAGGATAATCTAGCAAAATTCTTTTCTTCAGGAACAGACCACTACTGACAGTACAGTGCATTAAAATTCCTCTCTGTTCACTATCCTAAAAATGTACCTTTTTAGCCATGTATTATCTAACCTTATGTACCTTATAGGATGTTAATTAATTTTGATGAAATTTCTCAGTTAATTTGTATGAAGTGCAATTACATCTGTTACATCATCTAGGTTTCTGTTCTCCACAGAAAACGTTTAATGATGATCATTTGCAGTCTGATATTGAAATGAATATTATTCAGGTTTTTTTTTTTAAATGGAGTGAACCACAAATTTTAAATTCCCTGCAGTATTATGAATAAAATAGGCTTTTGTTTTTCCATACTTGCTAATACATTAAACCCCAGAATATGATACATGCAGAATGATCAGTTTGATTTTTGTTCTTTTTACAATATAGTGGGCTAAATTATTCTTTTTTTATTTTTCCTTCACACAGAGAATTTAATCTACATTGTCCATATTGTTCAACCCAGGGATATGGCCTCATTTGCAGATTGGACTGAAAACAGTGAGTGAAAAAATCAGCAACCTGACATCCGTATTTTGAAACTCTGTAAAGGTTTGGATCAAGTCACTCCACTTACATGTCCCTTCACTACTTTTCAGTGTTCCTACTTGTAGAAATATAAGATCTTTTAAGCAATTTCTGCTTTTGTGCATGGCGTGATGGAGCTTTATGAAATCAAACCTATCTGTTTAACTTTTAAACTGTCTCAGCATAAGTCCTTAACTGGGCTCTGAAACAGGTAACGACCATTTCAGCAGGAGCCCCATAGCCGGGCTCTGAGTCAGACACAAACGTGTGGGTTGCAAATCCCTCAGCTGGGGCTCTGAGGCAGGACTTGCAAAACTGCTCAGAGAAATCCTTGGGCTCTGGCCAGCAAACATCTTACTCCTCCTACCCTTAATGCAACAAGTCCTCACATCCACCAGGGACTTTAAAAGAAAAATATTAGACAATACTTAGATTAAACTGGAGCCAGAGTGGCTGTTTGCATGATATGATCTGTAACTAATCTCTAAAGAGTTTGAATTTTGCATTCTCATGTTGCAGGATTGTTAACATTATGTGGATAGCAGTAGGACTCACAACAAACTGAGAGACTGACTGTCAATTCTGACAGCTGTGGCAGACAGTGACTAGTAGAAATTCTCGTTTTAATGCTTAGTAGATAATGTTATTAAAATATCCCCTGTTTATTATGTATTTTTGCTCAATGGAGATGACCTCTCTGTTGAGGCAAAGGAGAACAGCTATGAGAACAAGATACAGCAGCCAGATTACTGAGGAAAGGAAGAGCTTGAGTCTCATCGGTTGAAGCCAGTTTGGATTTAGTTATGGTATTTCAAGGCCAACTTCTTAAAATGAGGGTTTTTAAAAATTTGAATGTCAAAAAACTTTTTTTTTCTACTTTTCATAACATTTCTCCATAGGTAGAGCTGTGAAGAAGGTCAGAAAAGAGAGACTATTTGCCTGCCATTTTTTTCAATAATAAATTTGTCTGCAATGAGGCAAAGAACTCTGAAGTAACTTGAGGTTTATTTATGTCACGTGTGTCTTCTCTTTTTGGATCTGAAATATAAAGCCTTTCTAAGCTCAGATTATGTTGCAAAATATCACAAAAAGAGAACACTCTTAGCACTTGCTTAGGCAGGTAACAAGCTAGGAATAGCACTTCTTGTGGAATACCAATGTTCTAGTGGTAGTGACAGGGTAGCAGTTATGTGCCTGCGGGGTCAAACATGGTCCTGTTCAGAAGGCACAACAAACAAAAACCAGAATGTTTGCACTCATCTTTTCTACTTTCTATAGCATACTAGCATCCATCTATTCTGCATAAAGCCTGAAAGTCAGGATTAAGTGAGTGTGTTACACCCAAAGGGGATGAAGGTGAACAGAAATTAGGCAAAACCAAGACTGAGCCCCCTCTGTACAGCACAGACCAAGCACCCCTACCCACTTTGTTGTATACTACCATGCAATGGGGCAGCTCCCAGGCAAAAATGTTTGGATTTTTCTTTTGAAAATAGTTTTTGCCCATCAGATTTATTTCTCCACCCCCCCATTTGGTTCCATTCCTCATATCTCTAACAGTGAGAAAAGTTTTAGATCACCACAGATTTTATTTTTTTTTAACTGCTCACATGAAGCATACAGTGTTTGTCAAGTAAATGTGAAGGCTGTGGAGAAACAAAGTAGTTCTGCCTTTAAGGTTTTTCTTTTCTTTCATCTTTTCTTTCAGGAAAAAAAAAATAATATTTCATTTCAAAGGCACATTCCTTAGAGAAAATATTTCGGTTAGTGGTAGTATGTGATGTTGAGAGGACATTTCCAACTGCAATATTTACAAAGCTTTTATTGTAACCTTAATTACAGGTTAAGTGCATTTTTAGTTCCTAAGATGGGTAATAAATATAATGCAAAGTGCTCTTTGCAGTGGTTCTTTTCCATTAGTGAAAAATGCTACATTTCCATTAATTATGAATAAGTACATAAGCCAAATAATGCTTCACATTTAGAAAAGTCTTTTAGGTAAGCATAAATGCCTATTTTTTGTTATTGCTTTAATGTAAAATGTCTCTGGTACAGCTGGTAAAAAATAAACCATTTCTATAAATCAGAATGTAACATTTGTGAGTGTTTTACTGCTTAATGAAAGCAGAAGGTAATGACCCTTGTACTCACTAGCATGCATCATGGTGCTGGTTGTTTCCAGCTATCAGGAGCAATCTGTTGGAATGCAAGAATCTTGGCATAAATCAGAGGAGATCCATGATTATACATTTGCTTTATACTGAGAGAAATTCATCCCCTGACAGCATATGTGATACCTACAGGACACGTAGCCCTGACCCCACTTAGCACAGAGCCCTGCATGCCTTTCTCTTTGTTTACATCAGCTTACCCCTGTCTTGCACAGCCACAGATACTCAGAGGCTTTAAGACAGCTCTGGTCTCTGGCCACCTTGCTATGGGGTGGCAGCAGAACAAATGCTGTCTCCCCATGTTGCTTCCAACCTGTGCACTGTGGGCGAGCTGCACCCCATGTGCCTCCAATGCCCTGTGATCCCCTCTGTTGCTGCATGCTGTCTCTCCTGGGCAGTCCTTGCATCATACCCCTCTGCCCCCTCCAAATACATGTCCCAGTGCATTCCCTCAGCTCAGAAAGCTGTTATACATGAAGAAGAGGATCCACGAAAAGTGGGACACTGCAAAAGGTCACAAAAGATTTCCCCAGATTAAACACACACATATAATAAACATATTTAGAGAGAAGGGGGAAAATTACTCATTGGTATCTCATGAGTTACTTTTGAAACTTGCCCAAGCTCTCCCAGCAACAAGTCTGGGAACCAAGATGCATGAGGCTAAGCATACACAGAGAGATGCAAACAGTTTGGCCTGGTGGTGAAGTAACAGAAGTGGGGCCTCTCCCTCTGAAGCTGCCCCTGAGGGTTGACCACCTGCTCAGCTGCCACAGCCCTGCTCCAGGTTTTGCAGAGACAGCTATTGGCTGTGGCTCTGCCTTCTTGCTCCTCCTCTCCTCTGCTTCAACATCTCACAGCTGAGCTGGGCCAGGAGCTTTCCTGCAGTGTTTTTCTCCATATTCTGCCTTGGAATGGAGTCACAATTCAGTCCAAAAAACATTCTGCATCTAAGGGAGTTTATGTTAGAGACCTGACCCGTCTTGACCCTGAGGTGAATCATGTGTGGCTTGGGCACATGGGAAAGCTAGTAGGACACAAGAAGTGTCCCATCCTTAGGCATGTCTGTGAAGACCCACCGTTCATTCACAGGAACAGCATATAAAATACGATAGTGTCTTCAGGTGCTTCTGCTGCAGCCCTTGCAAGGCAAGGCCACAATTTGCATCAATTCATCTCAATATTCATTTTTATTCTTCTGCAGCCTGTGTTCAGGAGCATTACTGTGACAGAAGCTCTCTATAGCCTAATCCATAAACTGCAGCTGATATTTCCTGATGATGAGACAGAAGTCTGGGTTTATAGCTTGTGGCCTGACCACCGTGGGAAGAGGAGAGGACATAAGTAAGAAGAGGAAGAAGAACAAGTCTGTTTTCTGTGTGTTTTTCTTGATGACTGCAGTCTCCTGCTGCCTGTCTCTTCCTTACCTATACTAAACTGGAATTTCTCAGGGGTGTCTTTGTTTAGGTCAAGCTGGTCTGTGATTTCATGGGGGAATTTATAACAAATAAGGAACATTTAGTTCCTTCATGACAAAGGGCATGAAGAAATTTCCACAATAATAAAAAAAACCACAGTGTGAAGCTATGCATGAAATTTGATTTCCCTGTGTTCTTATTTAAGTACTTTCATAGAACCATAGAATCATTTAGGTTGGAAAAGTCCTTTACGATCATAAAGTCCAATTACTAAATTAACTCTACCAAGTTCGGTGCTAAACCACATCCCGAAGCACCATAACTACATGACTTCTAAACACATCCAGGCATGGTGATTCAACCACTTCCCTGGGCAGCCTGATACAGGGCTTAATGACCCTTTCAGTGAAGAATTTTTTCCTAAAGTCCAACCTAAACCTCCTCTGGTTTAATCTGAGGCCATTTCCTCTTGTCCTATCACATGCTACTTTTTTTCATTGTTTTGGGTTTTATTGTCATGCACTGTCCAGTGTTGTCCAGTGTTCACTGTGGCCAAATTGACCTTACATGGAAGTCAGAGGGGTTAGGTTATCATTCAGTGCTTCTGATTACAAATTGTTAAAATATTTTTCTCTTCTGGAAAATTAATTCCCATATTTATGAAGTCCTGTCTGAGAGTTCAGTAGTTTTGCATTTTGTTAATGTAACTATAATCAGTTGAATAACTTTGATAAAATTGTTAGAGTATAATAGAAGTATTTTAGAATGAACATCCGAATTTCAAAGTATATCTGTAGTGAACTGCCTCACAGATTCTCAGATAGTGAGACACTACAATATTAGTAAAATGCTGAACTGTAGATGTTTATCTTTTTCCCACTTGTTTTGATACACAGGATGTGTTGAGCAAAGCAGTGTGAATGAAGGAGCAAAATATCATATTTATCATGAGTGGTGGCACTTGTTTCTATTATTTCATGGCCCGAAGAGCCTGTAATATTCAGGATGTGTGCCAACTGCTTCTGCTTCTGTTTGACAAGTTATGCTCCTGGAAATCATCTGGCCTTCTTCCCAGCAGCTACAAATTCATTATCAGAGGGAGGAGTAAGATCTTTTGCAAAGAAGTCTATATGTCAGAGTGCAATCAAGTTACAAGAGAGGACCAAAAAAGAAAGGGAACCTTTCCTGGGCCCTGCAGCATCACAGTCAGCCTTGCCAATGTAGCTGATCCCTCCTAATTCTCCAGTGTTTGGAATTAGGTCAGTTGAGCAAGAAGTGGGTATGTTGTGGTGTCACTGCTAGTATTTTTTGTCCACTTTTCATTTAGCCTGTGTGAAAAATGGGACATTTGGAACTCTAATTGAAAGCTGTGGCATGGTTAGAATCAGCTCCAAAAGGACTTATCAACTTAATACCTTAAAAGTTAGAGGTTTCCTTGGTTGAGAATTAATTTCACTCAAAGCAGCTGCAATTATGTAACAAGTTCATCAACAACTGTTTACTGTGCTTTCTACTTTTCTGCTTTCATCTCGTTTACCTGTATTGGGTCTGACTGAGCTGGAGTCAATGTTCCCCATGGCATCACTCCCAGTGCTGTGCTTTGCACATACAGAGAGCTGGAAGGGTGCTGATAACACACCCGTGTTGTGGCTACTGCTGGGCAGGGCTTGCACAGCACCAAGGATCTTTTTCAAAAATTCCCCCTGCAGTGTGATGGGGCGGACAAGATCTTGCGGAGGGAAATGACTGGGACAGCTGACCCAAACTGACCAAAGGGATATTCCGTACCATATGACAACAGCTGAACTATAAAAGCTAGGAAAAAGAGGAGGCGGGGTGGCATCGACTTGTCTTCCAGAGCAACCACTATGCATTTGGAGTCCTGCTTCCTGAAAAGGGACAGATGTCACATACTGAAGTAGAGAATAAAACTTCATTTTGCTTTGCTTCTACATGTGGCATTGCTTTGCTTCTTCATTAAACTGTTTTTGTCTTAGCCCACAAGTTTCTTCTTATTTTCTTCCCCCTGGTCCAGTTGCGAGGAGAGGGGGGAGAAATAATAGAGCAGCTTGGTGGGCACCTGGCATCCAGACAAGGTCAAACTACCACATTACCCTAAGAATGATTACCTCTCCTTGGTTAGCAATCTTTGTTCAGGGAAGAATAGCAAGGAAATTGCAGGTCATGAAAAAACTAGATAAGGGCAGTCAGGTATGGAAAATATCCATAGCCTCTTCTAAAGCAGTCATAAATATATTGGCTGTATTCATGCTCATACATTATCAGCTCTCCCCTGTCTCACCACTGAAAAAATATTCAAAAGATGTGTCTGGCCCTTGGAGAAATCCTTTAAAAAATTTATTCTATTTTTAACAAAAACATGTCTTTTTTTTAAAATGAATTTTCATCCTCTTAGGAGACCTTTAATCTATTCCATGAACTATCCACTTATCAAAAAAAAAAATTCAGCTCTTATACTACTTCAAATAGATTGTGAGGCCCTAGGGAGGAAGCCTGTTGTAAACAAAATCTCATGGCCAATCTTTAAAAAGACTATTTTATAGCATATCCCTGGGTCCTACCTCTTTGTAAGATGATTATCTTTTATTTTTCTTTCTCCTGTGAGATATTAGTACTTTACCAGGAAATAAAGAGGCTTCTGTCTGACAAAACAAGGAAAAGTGTTGCCTTTCCTTTTATACAAGATATCAAGGTGTGATTCAGGATGTAATGGTGTTGCAACTGACCTCTTTACCTATCTGACTTTGGCAGGTCATTTAGTTACTTGTATTTTGTTTGAGTAGGATCATACAAGAATAAGGTCTCTGGTGTTTTTACTTTACTGTCATGTTTTAATACTGAAATCTAACTCAAAGTCAGCTAAATACATGTTGAATCTGAAGATCTGGAAATAATTATAGAGGTAGATTTCCTTTTCCGCTGGTGACAAATTTAGTCTTTGCCTCTTTGACTCTTATGTCCACTAGGGTTGGTACAATGGATCATTTTAACACTGAGACTGGGTAATGTATTGTTCATTACTACAGATTTGCAAATGTCATGTCATGATTATGGAATTCATTGAACCTGTTAAAAAACTATTGGCATTTCTGTTACCAACACCAATTCTAACTTCACCATCTCAGTAATTTCTAATTTTCTAACACTGAACTTTCACAGGCAAGTATGTTTTAGTGAGATGTGGTAGATGTACCATGCCTGGAAACATTCATGGTAAGGTTGGACGGGGCTCTGAACAACATAATCTAGTTAAAGATGTCCCTGGTCACTGCAGGAGGGTTGGACTAGATAACCTGTAAAGGTCCCTTCCAACCCAAAACATTATATGATTTTATTATTTGTAATGATCACTTCGGATGATTAAAAAATGATCAAAATTAATTAAATTCATTTTTAATTCTGGGCAAGAACTCAATCGGCTCTTGTATTAAATTCCAACATATTTTGTCAGCTGTAGCTAAATGGGAAATAGAATCATCCTATTTGAAAAACAGCAGATTAATTTGGGTCCCTTTTTGTTGTTTCAATGAAGAAACTTCTGCAATAACATTTTACATGTTTGACAGACAGCTGTTGGAACCAAGAAACTTCTAGTTCCTAATTTGTTTTCAATTCACATCATTATTATATCTCTCACTGTGGATATATGTCTCTGTCAATCTACAAGTTATTGCTTACTACAGTAAAAATGCTTAATCTCACAAGCCTGTGAACACTTGAACAGCTACCATGGGACACGTCAAGGTTGAGGACAGATTTTACATTCTCTTGCCTTGCTGAGTTGTGAGGGATGCAGAGCAGAAGGGACCTCGAAAGATCATCTAGTCCAACCCCCTTGCCAGCGCAGGATCACCTAGACCAAGTCACACAGGAACTTGTCCAGGTGGGTTTTGAATGTCTCCAGAGAAGGAGACTCCACAACTTCCCTGGGCAGCCCATTCCAGTGCTCTGTCACCCACACAGTGAAAAAGTTTTTTCTTGTGTTCACCCTAAACCTCTTGAGCGCCAGCTTACTCCCATTGCCTCTTGTCCTAACATTGGATGACATTGAGAAGAGTCTGGCTCCATTCTCCTTACACTCTCCTAACATTCTATGATTCTATGTTGTTGTCTTGGTACAGACAGTGAAGATGAAGCAGAAAATACCATCCATTTCTCTAGCATTCCAAGACACTAAGGGGTTTGCTGTAGATATTTTGTGTGTACATGTGTAGAGCTATGGTTTTTGACAGTGAATCTTTATTTGCACCAGTAAAAATGTGCACAGGATTTTTCTGTAAGGAATTGTCTTACATGCTAGGTAACCCGTGGATATCAAATAAGCTTATTAATTTACTATAAGTTTCTATGGGATGGCATTATCTCATGTAAATGGCTACCTTGCTTTAGGGTCTTAATCCCTTCTGATAGTGGAATGAAGGGAGGAAGAAACTCTTTATCTGTTTTCCTTCCATTTTCTTTCAGTATCAACTTACATTTAGTATTTTTCTTCTTTTACAGTTTCCTCTGTGAAGCTTAATTCAACTTTCAGCTATATTTAAGAGTGCTATTTAACACAAGGGACCGCTTTCTAAGTTCCTGGGTAAGATTTACCAAATACTGCTGGTAGCAGTCAGACAGGCTGCTTTTGAGACAGATATATCTCTGGGTAGGATGAATGTAGTTTAATCTTTGGATATGTTCCAATTGGATTTTCTGATTCTAAAGATAGTGTGGAAACTAGTGCCAGAAACATGTAGATGAGTATTTGGCTTTTGTGCAAGGAGCTCTCTGAATATTGGCAATTACTTTGTTTTCAGTTTCTGTGTTCTGCAACAGATTAGTTAGAAGAACAGGGTAAGATTACCTGGAGTTTATCTAAAAATTCTCTGCAATGCTGTACTGTTCACTCTGTTTTCTGATTATGAAATACAAAGACCATAGCCCTACTGGTTTAAATTTTTAGTGATGAAAAACAACCACATTCCTCAAACTGATCTGTTATGTATTTGCTAATGCCTTGTCAAAAATCAGAAATAAAGTTAACATACATACAGGGCTGGCATCTGCGTGTTTCCTCACAGGGCATACCTAAGCAAGGTTTGAAACTGTTGACACACAAAATTTGATTCATTCCCATCAGGGGAATTACAGTGGGCAATTACATTCTTGAATAATTGCAGCCTTCAATATAAAAAAAAAAAAGCAATGTATATTTGAGGTACTTGCACGTTAATAATTTCTATGCTATTGTTTTCCAGGTCAATGACTTCTTGTACAAGATAGGCAGATGTTTATTAGTAGATGAGCCTTTCTTACTTATTTTTAGTTCTTTAACTTCATTTAATTTAATTTAAGCACTGAACGTAGTTTGGATTTGCCCACCACTCCTTTAATTTACTCATCTCTGACTTAATTTTGTGATCCATATGTGAAAAGAAGTCATGGATTGTTAGCCTACTGAGCTTATTTTCCAGGTATATTCAGACAAGGTAGCTCTGAAAACATGTTTTTTGATATTTGAAGTAATTTAATGAAGACAGTGATGTCATACTCAGAGTTCCAGCTGGAGAAAGGACTTGCACAGAAAGATAAATAAATAAAAATTTCTTCTCCTTTCTTTTCTACACACAGAGCAGAGTCTAGACTGTGGTTTTCATAGGCTGCATGTTCTTTAAAGCTACATATCAGTTTGGATCTCTGGGCATTGCAGTGAAGATCGGTGGACTTCTTAAGCAAGCCTCCATACATGAAGTATGCTTTTGACATGGAAAGAGGTAGAGCGTAACTCAGGGTTAAGTCAAAATGATGAATGGAATTTACTGCCAATGCTATTAGAATTTTGATGGAGAGTACAACTGTATCAAGAAGGACTATCTATGTCCTGCAAGATAAACTAAGAAAAACAGGAACATCACAGCACTAACTGTAATTTTTTTGGCTTTTCACAAGTGAAACCAGGGTCCACTACAATTCATATCACCATTGTATTATTTTTAAATGAAGAAGGATTGGGAAAGGAAAAAAAAAGTATCAAGAATTTTCCTAGTCTTTATTTTTTCTTTTAGTTATCATTCTGTATTGGTCAACCCATTGCAAATGCTGGATTAGACTAAAAGGACAAGCTATCGCTTGAACTAGAGAGAAGAACTGAGAAATAGGATGGCATGATGATGCCTATAAAGTCTCTAAACCCAAACTCCAGAAGTTGTGTTGGAAGGTGTAACCAGGGAAATTACTATCACTTCCACAGCGGGATAACACAGTGGGTACAGGTAGACCCCTCTCCTGTAGTAGACAGCAATGCATTTCTTCCCCTGCAAGTCACTAGCCTCCTAATGTAGGAGAGCTACACAGCTTGCTCGGTGTTACAACTACCTCCTGTTGTTTTTCTACAGCTGCCAAGGTTAGCCAAAGATCAATTAATAAATGTACGTACCAAGCAGCAGTCCCCTTTCCTGCACCATGCAGAGAATGTAGTTAGATGGAACCACTACAGTTACTTTGAATCTAAGCAACTACCCATGTTTGTATCATACCTTTATAAAGTAGTGTCACTGTAGTTGACCTTTCACGTTGCCTCCAACACTTGTCAGTTATGCAGTATGGTTCATATACAAGAGCTAAATGCAGTATTATCTTGTATCAATATGAATTGTGGTTTTTTTGAAGCCTTCATTTCTTATACCAACAAGTGAACTCTAATGGATTTCCTAGAAATTGCAGAAGCTTGACTCTGGCAGTTTAAAATACATAGGTAATGTCTTATGTTTATTTTCCACTCCACTGTAGTTCATAGCACACTGTCTGAGTCCAGCCCTTTGCTTGAATCAGTCACCCAGAAGGAACAGCCTTTGAACATTTTCTAAAAAGCCTTAACTCTGAACACAAAAGGCGTAAGTGTAGGCAAAGATTCAGTTCTTGTCTGCAACATATAAATAACATAACAGACATATACATTTTAAATTATTTACAAAACAGTTTTTAAATCAATGTTAAATGACTGTTTGTGTTTTCTCTTCAAGTGTTGATATGTCCAAATGGTTTGGCTTGAAAATGTATCTTCTCTATTCAGCTCCAGTAATTATTTTAGCAGCAGCAGCCTGCTATGTTGCCAGATTTCAGCTTACAAAATTAGGGCAATTGTCTGGGGCTATGAATAATCCCTGGAGGATTTGTACATGTCTGTCCAGCTGCTGTAGTTTTGCATACATGCTAGAAAGCAAGTTTTAAGAATAAGTTCTTTGCAGCAGCATCTTGCTTGCTTTACATGTGAGCATGTAAAGCAGAAGATTAGTAAAATATGTACAACCCTGCTAAAGTGTATATAATGCTGCACTCCTAGTGTGCTTTTGGAGCTGGCTCCTTGCTTTTGGTTAACTGCTGTAAAGGTCATTTAGCTTTGTGAATTTTTTGGTTGATTGGTTGGGTTTTTTGTGGGTTGTTGTTTTGTTTTTTTTTTTTGTGGGGTGGTTTTTTTTGTATGTGTGTGTGTTTGTTGTTTTGTTTGTTTGTTCTTTTGTTGTTGTCCTTTTTTATTCTAGCTAATGAAACCAGAGTTTCACCTTAGTTGGGCAAGAAAATAATATTTACTCTGATGTTCTAAAAATTACATCATCTGCTCAGTTCTAGAAACAAGTTTAGGCAACATCCACTGCAGCAACCTTTTACCATGTCGGTGTAGGGACATAGATTATCTAAAAATATCCCCCTGAAGTCAATACTGCCCTTCTGTAAGGAGTTTATGGTGGATAAAAGCTGCTAACTCAGCTTCGTGTACCTCCTGCTTTCCTGACAGGCAGTGTAACTAATCGGTACAACTCAGGTAGACCTGATCCTGCATCACAGCATAAGGTGACTCCTACAGTGCTAGCAGTTTATGAGTAGGCTTTATATAAGTGCTAAGTAACAGTTGCTTTTATATTTTAATGAACACAAGTCTCCCATAAGGGAAGAACTAGCAGTGGTCTTGAACAGGTGTAAAGCAGCAACTTCAATGCACCTTGAATACTTGGTGCTTGTTTACACCCTCTCATTTTCCTTTATAAACATTTTTGGTGTCATCTCTGGCATTTTTCAGTGTGGTCTGCATAAATACTCCTGTTTATTTGAAAGGGAAAGGACACTTGTCCAGGTGCTGATTTAAAGTGTTTAAAGTCATTTTTGCACAAGTAAACAGGAAAACTATATTAATTTGTTTATAGGTGCTGTACATCTGCAATATGAGCTATTGTTAGGAACCAGAAATAGTTCTGGTCCAGGGGAGCCCTAGATCTCTGCTGGGATAAGACATGGACCACACGCAACATTCCACCGCTTCTGATTTCTTCCTGTATCATGGGAAAACCTACGCAGAGGCCCTCCAACATGACCCACCAACACTAGTGATGTACCTACATGCACCTGCGTTGCCATCTGGTGCTGTGAAATTAGACCCATACCCTTTTTGTCTTAGAAACTGCTGCATTCCAAACAGAACCTTGCTGGTACCCTCATGTACAAAATCTCAAAAACTTGATTCAGACACCTGTTTCAAGATTTGTAGCACCTGAATCACTTAAAAGCACATTCCAAATTAACTGATATTTCACAGCATTTCATTGGGAAATGACAACGTTACTCAATTTGTAGGACCAACACACAATAAACCCCTTTTTCTTTTTTTTTTTTTCTTTTTTTCTGACATTCACTTGGGTCTAAGCAAGTTTCTATTCTCTATGTCCTCTCCCCTAAGTGGAGTTTTGCAGTCCCTGTGACAGGCTCTGCAATGCAGCCTGCACTTCCTGTTGTAATGAAGGGTCCACTAAGGCTGTCAGCAGCCATAGTTTTTCTCCTGTACATAACACAGTATCAGCAAGAAATTTAAAAATGCTCTTTGATGTTTTGACATTGTGAGCGACAGCTCATAATGGCAAGGTAAACACAACTCATGATGGGAATGAAATATTAAAACCCCTGAACTATTTGAGCTACTATTTGGTGATAGTATCTCACAAAGCCTTAAGTGTACTGCACTAGATTTTCAGATGAATGCACTTATATTTCTTGATATCTAAGGTAATCACATACATCTGAGACTAGGTGCTTAGAAAAAAACCAAACCAACCAACAATGTACTTTCAAGGGGAAAAAAGAGAGGGAAAGAGGGAATATGAAAGAGAAGTTGTAAGAAACCGAATGTGACTTTTGAATGATGAAGTATGGAGCAATTACATCTCTAACTGGTAGAGCTAATATGAATCTATACCTAATACTGTTATATCTAATTTTGAGTAGTAGCGGACGCTTTTCTTACAAGACCTTATTCTATGAATAACTATATGAACTAAGTTCTATTCTGTGAAAACCTGTACTGTATGTTTTGATCTGAGTAGCCTGAAATGTTTTAAGGATATTGTATGTTATAGTTGATGCAGAAATACTTGAAGTCAATATTACATAAGTTGAAATAATCAAGAACGCTCATGGTACCTATCAGGATATATCAGAAATATCAAGGTACCCTGATATCTCTACCACTCACCTAGTGCTGTTTATTTAGTGAATTTGTGAGGACGTACAATAAAATGAAATTAATATATGCAAGGGTTTGTTTTGTTTTGCTTTTTTTAATGTCTTCCACTTTCTTTCCCTGTGTTGTTTGTATCTTCTAGTTGACTGTTTACACATTTTTACATGTTTTTGCAGGGTCAGACAGTAGCACCCTAACCTAGCAGAGCTGATCTTGAAGAACTGAGGCCTTTCAGCCACCCAGACTTCATTTTACTCTGGTTCCTTTTAATTGGTATCCTATACTTGTGTAAAAACTGAATGGGCTAGGAGTTTATCTTTCTTTTCCTCTATCTTTTACATATTCAATGCAAAATAGAATGACCCTGAGATCTTTACCGTTCCTTTTACTGCTCAAATTCAGAAACATAATTAATTATTCTCACCGTGAGTCTTGATAGGAATTTCACCATACTTCCTCTATGTGATGGTGATTCCTTTTCACAGTTTCTTTTTTGCACATATAAGCAAACATTTCACACATTCGGAAGAATTAACAACTTTAACAACTGCCTAGTCAGAAGCCATTTTGAGTAAGAAAAAAGTCTAAATGCAATCAACAGCTACAAGAAATATATTTATACTCCCTCTTAACATCAATTTGTGCCTTGTTCTGTGATCCATACATGTTTTCTTCAATCTTTGAGAGATGTGTTGACATCTGTATTTTATGTCTTGCGTTTTGAGTCACATACTGTAAAGAAAGTTCCTATGCTTGTTCATTCTCTTGGCCAGCTGGGTGCTAGCTTTCTCCACCCCGTTCAATTCATCCACCACCTTTCATTTTTGATTATCACCGTTCCATAACAATCATGCATTGATATTTTATTTAGGTATGTCATATATGTGTTTCTTGCAGCTGTTCTACTGCCTTTTTACACTCCTCACAGGAACTAAACATGCCTCTGTGAGAGTAGAGGTCCACTAGCTGCAGATTAATCTCCATAGATTACATTTTTAACAACACTTCACTGACATCTTCTTCCTATTCTCTGAAACTTTAATCATCTCTAAATGCAAAACGTAAGAATTACAACAATGACGTTAAGCATTGCCATGAAGGCACCCACAAAACAGATATTAATAGCCATGGGGGGTTTATTGCCACCAAAATTGCCCAGCACTCTGACAAAACAGAAGTTCAAATATCTGTTGGGAATGTAACTGCTACACAACTAATTCCTAAACTAAAGGGAAGATAATCCAAAATGGGCAACTCTCATTCATAAAGGGCAAACCTCTCCCACAAGAATGCCCAAGGTACCTCTCACCTGAAAGGCAGGGGGCAAGGCTCACTTAATTCACAGAGACTCCCTCAATCCATGGAATTGTCCTTGGATGGCATGTCCAAATGAAGGGTCTGACTGTCAGGCCCACTGCTTTGTGAAGAACCAACTCACGTGGTTCTTTGGCAGGGCCTCTTTTATACCCTAGTCTAGGGTGTACTATGGTCATTCATATTGGTTGAGGTCACAAGCCCATAATGAAACAGGCTAAGGATCTAGACCCTGAGGCCATCAGCTAACCACTGTAAAGTATGGATTAACTGCTGTGGCATCAAGGCGCTCTGGCACACTCTGGTTTCGCCCTGTTTTTTCTGTAGAGATATCCTTGCAACCAAACTTAAGGAGTGTGGCTTGGATGGTTGTGCGGTGAGATGGATTGGAAACTGGTTGAAGGACAGAGCCCAGAGAGTTGTAGTCAGTGGAGCAGAGTCTAGTCGGAGGCCTGGGAGGTTCTCCTCCGCCTCTATTCTGTGCTGGTGAGGCCCCACCTGGAGTACTGTATCCAGTTCTGGGCACACCAGTTCAAGAAAGACAGGGAGCTACTGGAGAGAGTCCAGCACAGGGTCACTAAGATGATTAAGGGAGTGGAGCATCTCCCTTATGAGGAGAGGCTGAGAGAGCTGGGTCTTTTTAACCTGTAGAAAAGGAGACTGAGGGGTGACCTTATCAATGTCTATAAATATGTAAAGGGCAAGTGTCATGAGGAGGGAGCCAGGCTCTTCTCATTGACATCCAGTGACAGGACAAGGAGTAATGGGTATAAGCTGAAGCATAGGAGGTTCCGGGTAAACATAAAGAAAAACTTTTTCACAGTGAGGGTGACTGAGCACTGGAACAGGCTGCCCAGAGAGGTTGTGGAGTCTCCTTCTCTGGAGACATTCAAAACGCTCTTGGATGTATTCCAGTGTGACCTGGTCTAGGTGATCCTTCTCTGGTAGGAGGGATGGACTAGATCATCTTTCAAGGTCCCTTCCAACCCCTAATATTCTGTGATTCTGTGATTCTGTGAGTCTGCACCTGTCACATCAGCAATGAAATCTTCCAGTAGCCAGGGACTTATAAGGTGGTACAGAACCATATCTATGAACTATAGAAGGAAATCAATGCCTCTAAACTCCTAAATCATATCAATACTAGCAAACTGACCAGTTCTGACTATATTTCTGGATATTGAACCTGGACAGTAAACTCACAGTGAAAAATTGTTGGAATGACACTGGTGTGCCTTCTGAAATTGTCCAAGCAACTGCCAGGTGTGGTTCAAGAGTCAGCAGTGCAAAAATGCCACAAGATTTGGATGCTGCCATTAGCTGGGAGCAAAGCTGGTCTTTGAGAAGAGACCTGTAGTAAAGCATAAGCAGAAGCCAGCATAATTCCAAATGTATTGGCACCCTTTGGATATGGAGTAGGTTGCTGTAGGAGACAGCAATTGAAAAGTGAGCAGTGCTGCAGACTTCACGCTGCTGTTCATGATCATCTTGTGAATGTAGCTGCAGGAAGACACATTATTTAAAAATAAGTTAATAAGTAAATCAAGAACCTGAAATCACCATTCCCATACATTTCTAATGTTACACATCCAACCACCTACTGTCTCATTATTTTTTAATGAAACAACTGATTATTTTCTAGGAAACACAGAGTCCCTTAAAAACCAACATGATTTAGCTAATTAGTCCCTCAACACTTCCCAGGGAGTAAACAAATTAGGCAGCAGTTCCCTTCATTGAAACCTGCAATATTTTTTTTTCTGTTTCTTTGATCACTGTAATTACCAGAGGGATTAATGCTATTGGTGTTGTCATTTGATTACTTTAAAACACTCACATGTGGAGTACAAGGTCATTATGGTTATTTACTAGATGCACAGATTAAAATAAATTCATTGTGACTCACTCAGAAAACACTTTTTTCCTCTTGGGTGCAGGGAGGGCTGAGGGAGGAGGAGGCGCAGATGTGAGAAATTTCTTTCCACATACTGGTTTTGCATCTCTGCAGATCAGATCTTGCTCCCATTATGCATGTACATTTCTATAATCTACATATGAATAGGTTTTCTATCCTGAGAGCAGTAAAGCTATGAGTACACTGTTGTAGCAAAACAATGTCAAAAAATGCCTGTGCTGTCCCACAGACTTAAAACTAGCAACTGTGAAACAGCAGCCTGTAGTACTTAAGTAGATGTGATGTTGTGATACAAAATAGTTTTGCAAGGATAGCTATGCAGCATGCTTTTCCACAGGCTGAGGGCACAAGAAGTGTATTTCTTCTGAAAATACAGACTAACTGGGATTGCTTTTCATCTTCCTTCTCTTTTACATTCCCAGATGTAATCTAATCATTGCACTTTTCATCACATTCTCTTGTGACACTTTCTTTTTTTTAATTCAGCATTTCTGGACCCATTACTTCAGCTATTACATCACAGCTTTGACATCCTCCAGAAACACTGCCAATTGCCAGCCCAGCATTGGAGTGAGAAATACTCAGGGCCCTGATTCCACTCAGATTAAATGCGAGAGCCTTTACATCAAGATGTCATTGGGAGCAATAGCAGGTCTCTGGGAATCTGGCACCCTCACAGCCCCAAAAAGTGTTAGCTGCTAATATGACCCTCAACATGCTATCCCCAATTCACCATGCTGAGGGTCATATAGGCAGGTCATTGTCATTGAGTATAGCATGTTATAGATTTTATATCTCCTCAAATATTGATAATATAGTTCTGGATGTTTGTACAAAACCTTAAACAAAGTTCTGAACTGTAGAAAAGCAATCATTCAGCAAAGGTAATATATGTTTATTATATTTTTCTATACCATAAATCTAGGATATATAGTTCTTTTTCCTAGAAGCAGGTCTGTCTGAAAATCAGCTGAGGAAAGACTGTGGTCCTCATTATTTTTGGTAGTTTCCTTACTTTCCCTTTTTGTTTAATACCATTACTTGGAAGGAAACAATTCTTGAAGCTGTTCCCACACAATCAATAAAAGTCTGTAAACATCACTTTCTCAGGTTATCTACCTGACTGGACTTCTGATTTGATTTTCTGTGGATCTATGCTTCTGAGCAGGCATTTTTCAGGACAAGAATGACATTAAATGTTTTATGGTTTTTTGTTACCCAAGACAAAGAGCAAGGGATTCCCCTCCTTACAGGGGCTGTAGGAGTTGCAACAGATAGTCACTTTTTCTCCCTGCATAAGCATGCAGAATGTCCCTAAGGATCCAGTAGTTCACGTGTTCTTATAAATGTGTGTGTCCATGACTGGGATAAATCCAACCCACATCATTTTTCTAGTAGTGCAATACCCTTATCTGCAACCCTCTGTGTGTGTGCAGACAATCACTCTCAAAAATAGAGGTATTTACAACCTGTGTTGAGATGTTACCTCATTTTAGCACTCACAACTGAAAATAACATTTCGTGGTTGTGTCTGCAAGCATGGAATGTAAAATTAGTGCTTATTCTTGAAATGGGTGTTTCTAACATAATGTCATCAGAGCCTCAGGTTGTACAGAGGCCTGTAGGATTTACATGATGGCTCCTGAGCCATGTGTTCACAGTTGGGGAAAAAAAAAAAAAAAAAGAAAAGGTAAATTGCTATATTGTTACAGTCCTGGCCAGCTGGCCATGCTCTTTTTTTTTTTTTTTTTTTTTAAATTGGTGTTATTATTCAACAGGGTTTTACTAGTCTGAAACCACTCTAGATGATGAATGATGAATCAGCAAAGATGCAGGGAGACAGCTGGGTTTCAAGCTTTCAACTGCTGACAACAAAGAGGACCTAGACACCAATTTTTCTCCTTAGTGCCTCAAGTAGTCTCCCAGTGTTGACCTGATGCTACTTTCCAGAGCTGCTCATTCTTGCTTTTTTTGTCTGTCTGTAGTGTTTTTATGCTTACATTGGTGTTCTGAATCCATTTGAGAAAAAAAATCAAACATGCTTAATGACAATAAACATTCTTTACAGAATATGTACTTATAGAAACATTAAACTTTTTGGATATTACATGCATATAGCTCATTTCAAACTTAAGTTAGTTACTTAAATGTCAAACTGCTTTCTAGTTGACTGAGTCTGAAATTTTTGCTTAAATTACTAGATATCTATGATAGCTTTCTACTAGCAGTGAACTTGTGCATGAACTTTGTCAGGAAATTATAATTATCATTTATAAAGAAATGTTCAGTATGCCTTTTAAAACTATAACTAAGCAAAAGTTCTGTAGAGGTAACATAGCCATGATTTATATATATTTCCCTTATTGTACAAACTTCTATTCAGTCATTAAAAGAGTAAGGTTTTAGTGGTTTTTTGGGTTTTTTTCCATTTCATTTGTTTGGGTTTTCTTTGGGTTTTGTTTGGTTGGAGGGTTTTGTGGTTTTTGTTTTGTTTTCTTTTGTCGGAGTTTTGTTTGTTTGTTTGTTTTCATTTGGGTTTTTTTTGTTGTTGTCTGTTTGTTTGCTTGTTTGTTTCTGAAAGCCTTTAAAATAGTGATTTTACTTGAGTAAAGACAAAAAAAAATATCCAAAACACTATTTCACTTTAGGTGGAATGTTGTCTGAAGAAATGATAGTAGCTTCCTGTGACATAAAAATCTCTGGTATTGGCAGATGATTTTCTCCTGGCAGCTGAGAAAAGCCATTGTTGATAACAGAAAATTCTTAATTTATGATATGGAGTTAAAAATGCTTCAACAGCTTTTCTTCAAATACCATGAAAATAATCTTGTAATTTTCTACAGAAATCTACTGCATATTTCAGCCATGAGCTATCCTAGGAAAGGTTGAGTGAGAAACAATTCTGTTATATTAGACTAATGGCAAGCATCTGAGGAGAAGCAGTTTTAGCAAGAGTTAAATTTTTTATGGCCTTCTATAGCATCAATTTGATAGCAAGATTTTGAACAGAAGTGAAGTGCAATTATTTTTCCTTTTTCCTCTCACTATAGAGAGACTCTTTTTGGAAAGGTCAAGGAAAGAAGTATACAGTTATTTATACACCTTATCTTATTGCAATGACACCTGAAGATTACAAATGTATAAATAATTAGGCACCTAATTCCTGTCTACTTCATAATGTCTTGCTGTAAGCAGCTAACTTGGATAACCTGAATCACTAGTGATGATGGACAGACTCAAAAGAAAGGATCCTCTGTTCCAGTTGTTATTTAAGCATCTTACCTAATGTCTTTCATTTATATTCAAGTAGCTGAGAATAGCTTTTGTTAAATTCTGAGCAGCAAGACCTATGAGATTTCCAAGCATGAGCAGTATGATGTGCTTGAAAACAGAAGAAAATAAACAGAATGTGTGGATATGAGAAGTGGGTTGCAAATGGCATTTAATGTTTCTCCCAGTGTAACCATGCTGGTGCCATATTCCTGTAAAGTGATTTTTCTTTGTGTCCTATTTATAAAATAACTTAGTGTAGCAGTTTGGTTTGCTCACTTTTTAGCAAAGCCTTTCCTGCTCTTACTTTAAAAAAAAATTCAAGGTGAAAGAGTGGATGTTAACAGATGTGGTTTTAAACTGTTATATATTTAAGGAAATTTTTTCTATTTATAGTACAGACACTATAAACAAAAAGCACATCCTTTGTTATTTCTTCCTAATCATTAATTTCATAATGCATCACTTTAAAAACATAATAACATTTTCTAATAATGCTGTCTAGCATCTTTAAAAAGAAGAAAAAAACCAAAACCAAACCCAAAGAAACTCAAGGGGAAAAAAAAAAAAAAAAAAAAAAAAAGGAAAAACAGCACAACAACAACAAAATCCCCCAAACTTTGACAGACCCACATATTACCAGATGAAGGCAAGATGATTGTGCTGGAATTTTAGGCATGGAGGAAAGTCATGCCACTATCTGTGTTTGTTTGTTTGCGTTTTTTTTGGTGTTGTTGGTGTTGTTCTTGTTTGCTTTTGGGTTGGGTTGGGTTCTTTTTGTTTAAATTATACTTTTCCAGTAGAATTCATGCCTTTCATTCTAGTTCCATTATATTTTCATCATATAGATGTTTTCATCATTAGAATGTTTCATCATATAGAATTTCATCATATAGGAAGTTTTCAGAGGAGGGATGATTTTGGGGTCTGAAAGTTAGGCTAAGTGATCCTGGACAAATTACTATCTTATAGCCCAATTGCCACATATTTTGCTTACTAATAACTCACCTACAGGAATAAGGAGCATACAGAAAATAAGGAATATAGTTCTTAATTATTCATTTATTAATGGAAGACAAAATAATTAAGCAGTGTCAAGAACAGTTTGAGCACTGTATGTATGCAAAAAAAAAGTGAGTTCTCACATTAAAAATAATTAATAAAATTGAACTGATGCTGCTTCTGAGTTGCACTCGGGTTAAGATTGTATCTTCTTTTGTTAATGGCTTCTTTACATTTTTCTTGGTGTTGTTTTCCACAACTGATGATATCCTTGCCTATGTTTCCAAAGAGCACAAAAAAAAAAAAGTGTCTACTTCCTTGTTTTATTTCAATGACAACTAGAATGAATAATACCAGAAGAATCCAGTTATTTAAGGTTTACTTAGAGGAATTCTCCCAATGGAGGGAGCTGGAACCTTGATTTGAATACGCAACCTCAAGAAGTTTATGTTGTTGCACTATACAAAATGCTGGCTATTACATATTGCAATTGGCGACAAAAAGGCCTTTCTCTTTCAAGTGAGAGGTTGTACCTTTCAGAAAATAGTGGCTATGTATTACAAAGAAAAGCTTACATTTTGACCTACAGTGGCATATTGTATAAATTTTAGTGATGTCCTCAGGAAGAGGGACAAATAGAAGAAAATGGAGGTGCTTCCAAAAGCTATGCTCTTCTCATTTGCTTTATTCAGCTAACTGGGTCAGCTTCTGTGTTTTAGCATCACTGAAGTGTTCCCACTCTGTTACTGGCTGGGTCTGTTTTTATATCTTTCTAAGGGACCATGTTAGAAAGCCTGCACTTCATCTATTGTTAACAAAAGAATACAACGTTGCTCAAAAATTGTTTCCAGGGATGTTGCAATATAGTCCACCCTAAATAGCAGCTTCAGGGACAACACCCTATTCTGGGTTTTAACCATCCAGTCCTATGAGCTCTCAGGGAAGAATTAATTCTTCTGTATAAATAAAAGCTAGTATAAAAATTCACTGTCATCTGGCCAACCTCTCACAAGGAAGCTGTCAACTGTTTTAGTTAAGCCCCTTTGCTAAATGTCATTTCCAACTTACTTTCATAGAGGCATCCTGGTACCACCTACAGCCAGCCTCTAGGATGTTCTGCCTCAGCTGCCTTTGATAAAAATTACTTTTCTTCCTTCCACCTCTTTCAAACATGAACTAATTTTAGTTAAGTACAGATATATAGTATCTGACTTTGACCTGTGAGAAGACTGCAAGTTTCTAGCCACATCACAGACAGCAACCAAAACCGGACTATGAAAGAAGATGCTGAGCCTGCACAGTAGGGACCAACATGCTGCACAGATTTAGAGGTACTGGATGAATGCTGAAATGACAAAAATAAAAGTTATTATGGTCTATAGC
>WTSP01001442.1:1518-72742 GCA_025331215.1 Actenoides lindsayi | reverse complement strand
TCTGGCTGCGAGGAGCGGATCACAGCAGTCCCTAAGCTGGCGGGGCAGCCCGGGGCAAACCTTGACCACCCGCCTCGTCCCGAGCACGGAAACGCGCCCGGGGGTGGGGGGACGGGACCGCGGCTCGGTGTGCGATGCAGCTCGCACCTTAGCAAACCGCCGCGGTCAGCAGTGGGCAGCCGCGGTCCCTGAGGACTCGCCTCCGCTCAAGTGAATGGGGCAAAATCGTCAGCGGAAGCCCAGGGTGTGCCCGCAGCAGCGGGAGAAGGGGCGGCCGGGAGCGGAGCAAGTGTCCGGCGTTACTGCAGCACCGGCCTGCGGGGGTACCAGGGCCGGCTCCGGCTCATGACCGGAGCTCTGACGAGGGAAGGGGCCGGGATCACAGTTCCAGGTGCAGGTTCCCCCCCCTGCACTCTGGTTCGGGAGGGACCCCGACGGCTCCCGACGGCCGCCGGCTCGGGAACGCTGCCGGTGCGCGCAGGGCGGAGATGCCGCTCGGCAGCGAGCGCACCCGCGGGCCAGGTCCCAGCCCGCGCTGCCGCCCGCCCACAGACGTGCCGGGGCCGCAAAAAACTCGGGCTGCACACCGAGGACTTAACGTTTTGTGTGGTGGGTTTGGTTTGGTTTTAAGGAAAACGCTGACCGCCCGTCGGATTCCGCTGGTGTTTCTTGGTGGCAAAATCATCACCGACTTCACTGAGATTTACCGGGTCGGGATTTTTTGTTTTGTTTTTAATGTCCCGGGTTTGCCAAACAGGCGTAGGCGGCCCGCGGCCCGAGGCGAGGCGCTGGGCAGGCTCCGGGGGGGACCGCGATTCAATTCCCGCTCGGCATCTCGTTTCCCCCCTCAAATTCGGATCCCCGTAAAAAAATCGCCGCGATCAATTTGCGCGAGAGAAGAAAGCGACGAAGCGCACAACGACCTCAGCGGGACGGGGCTCGTCCGCGTCTCCCGCAGCCGCGCATCCTCCGCCACGCCCCGGCCCGCGGCCCCTGCCCGCGGTCCCCGGCCACGGGGCTGTCCCCGGGCGGCAGGGAGCGGGGCGAGCCGCCCTGCCCGCGGCACCGCCGGCTGCCCGCTCCAGCGCCTCCCCGACGGGCACCGCAGCCGGCCCGACGGCTGCCTCCTCCTCGCCTTCCTCTCGCTAGGGACCCCCGAGCCCCGCGGGGAAGGAAGCTTTTGCTTTTCAGCCCCGGCTCCTCCGTGCTGGGATCTCCCAGCTCCGCGTCTGGAATCCGCGGAGCTCACGGGCACAGCGGGAGAAGCGACAAACGGCCCGAGGCCGAGGCCGGTTTGGCCGTGTGCGGGGCGGTGGGGATGCCCGGTCCCGCGGAACTCGCGCGCTGTGCCGCGGTGCGATTGCAGGGTGAGGACGGGGCGAGGGAGGACGCGGAAGAGGCCGGCGACACTGCGGGCAGCAGGGCGAGGACGGGCCCGCTGCAGAGCTGCCCCCGCGCTTCGACGGCGGGCCCGGAGCCGGCAGAGCCGGGCTGGCCGCGGGAGGTCTCTGTGAGGCAAAGGCTCCGGTTACAGAGAAGCAGCCTGCGCCGGAGGGGATGCCCCGGCCCAGAGCCTGGGCACGTCCGTCTCCTGCGGGGACAACCTCCCCAGTTGCAGCCGCCCTGCCCGAGGTGAGCCCGGGTGGCACTGCCTGTGGATCTCCTCATGGAAGAGGGAGAGAAAAGCCCTCGAGAGATGGACTTTTCTAGTCTAAAAAAGAATTAGATCTTTTTTTGTGGTGCCTGAAATTAGCAGTTGTCCAGACAAAGACATAAACCGTGCCGTCCCTTATTCCGGTGACGTTTAAGCAACCATTTGGCTAAAGCCTTTCCTGCCGTCAGCACTGAAACACTGAGCAGGGCTGTCGCCTACAGCCGCGGCTAGAAGCGCAGACACCTCTCGCACACGAATTGGGTCCCTTTCCCATCGCTGCACACCTCTCCGCCCCTCCCGAGCCGGGCCCGAGGACTGCAGAGGCTCCCCAGGCCGGCAGGCTTCGCTTACTCTCCGATGGTGGCATTTCACCTCGCTTGGCAGACGTGCCAAGTAACACCCTGCGAGGCAGAGGTCGGCGGGGCTTCAGGGCTGCCTGCCGCACAGACAGGGGCTTGTACGCTTCCCTCCCGGGGAAGGGGGGACTGCAGGCACCGAGGAAGTTCTGCAGCTGCCTCAGGCTGGAAGGGTCATGAAGTTTTCAATCTCTGAGTCAACCGTTAGAAGGGAAGTCTAAGAGAAATATCGTATAAAAGCAATACACCGGTTTAGGAAATGCAGTTGCACATTTGGTCCCATGCCACCTAGGACATGAGAACTCCAAGGCAGCAGAAAACAGGGCCCGTACATCTTGTCCTGTGGCATATATTAAACAACTTCATTTCCTTTTAAGAACTTTCTATATCCCAGTGAATAACTTGATTTTCACAATAAAATTAATACTATCGGGTGAAAGGCAGCAAACAATAGAAAAGCTTAGAGGGGTTTTTCCAGTTGTAAACATGAAGAATCCATATGGTCATTAGATACATCTGTGGGTTAAGCACTGATTTGTTTATGCAAGCCTGATGCTTACGATACCCTCCAACTGGGACTATTCTGTCGAATGGCTGTATGCTGTAATCTGCTTTTACCTACCCTCCGCATGTGTGTTTCCTGTTTTCAGCACGCATTCCCGACGTGTAAGCTGTGGCGAAGGCTATGTTACAAACCAGGGTGCTCCAGAGCATTGCAGATATTCTCAGAAAAGCACGGTGCAAGCATATGCAAATCATCACTTACAGATGTGCACAATGTCTGTATTAATCTCTGCTTGGGTTTTTTTCCGGTTGTTTGTGGCATCCAATTCAAAGAAAAGGACAATAATGGATATTATGAAAAAGTACCAGTTGTTCCCGGGCAGACTCGCCCCATGAATATCCAGACAAACCTTACTGGTGAAACCCTGCACTTCTTAAGAAAACCAGGGTCTTCTAGAATCAGCATATTGAAGATTCCTGACATAGAAGGAAATCTAGGGAAAACTTATCACAGAAAGGAGTTTGAAAACTCTTCAAGACACTTCCAAGGCTGAATACTACCCAGTGTCTCTACTGGGTATGATCCAGAAAAGCACTTAAATGTATGTTTAAGTTCATCACTACCCAGGGCAGTACCTAAGCAGGTGCTTCCATTTCTTGAATTTCTTTTTCTCTTTGAACTCTCCACGGCTGCTGTGGAGAAAGATCAGGGCAAGATCACTCTGGAATATAGAAAGATTGCACAGTGAAAGCAACAGCTGGGTACAGGAATGGATCAGTTCAAGAATGTATCTGAGTCGGGCAGGGACCAGTCAGAAAACTTTCCGGTAAAGAATATTCTTTCATCTCCCTTCTCACTGAGCCCTTCAGATGACATGCACGGCCAGCGTGTCATGGCAGGCAGCCTCTGGTCTCTGGGTATCATGAACTGGCAACAGAGAGAAAACATGTAAACCCAGGATGAATCCAGCAGTGGATTTCCACTGTCTTTGCTCATGGACTTCTGTTTTCTGTTCCCGTGATGAAACGGGTCCCTGCTCAGAGGACGGGCATACTGCTTGCTCTCCTTAGTTCCCTTCCACAGACCCCTCAGAAATATTTCAGGGACCTACACGGGCTGGTAAAGGGTAGGATGAAAACTAGCAAATGGATGTTGCCCCAGTTTTGTCCATGCTAGGTGGCACGGGCCATTTCATAAAGAGTTTCAATGATTACTTTCACGGAGCCTAGGACAGTGCCTATGGGAATTTGTGAGAAAGCCTCCGTCGTTAACAGAAACGCTCAGGACAAGAAATCAATGCTGATTATAGCAAGTGAAAAATTATTTTCTGAATCCAAGAAAGGCCACACAAGAGGCCAACAGCATCCTGGCCTGTATCAAAGCCAGTGTGTCCAGCAGGAGTAGAGCAGTGATCATGCCCCTGTATTCAGCACTGGTGAGGCCACAGCTTGAATATTGTGTTCAATTTTGGGTGCCGCAGTATAAAAAAGACATTGAGGTGCTGGAGCAAGTTCAGAGAGGGCAACGAAGCTGGTAAAGGGTCTGGAGAAAATGTCTTATAAGGAGCACCTGAGGGACCTGGGGTTGTTTAGTCTGGAGAAGAGGGGACTGAGAGGAGACCTTATTGTTCTCTACAACTACCTGAAAGGAGGCTGTAGTAAGGTGGGTGTTGGTCTCTTCTCCCGGGCCACTTTGACCAGCGTGGCATGGTAAGGATTTCTATCTGGAAGAAGCATCAAGTAAGTACAATGCGGTGTGTTTATTTCAGTGGGAGCTGGTACGAGAGTCAGTGGCCACAGCAGCAGCATAGACACTCCTGAGATCTGAAGAGGAGACCACTGATAAAGCTAAGGCTAAGCAGGGTTAACCCTGACCTTTCTCCAGTCTCCAAGCAGACAGCTCTTGAGCAAATACAAACCCAGTTATTAAGAAATCTTAAACAACTACAATAACAAAATAGAGTGAAGCAGAGTCAAAACCGCAGATCTGTTTTCTTCAAAGCATAATATTTATAGATGACAGATACTGAAAGGCAGCAGAACTGGTTTTAAGAGCCATTCCTGTACCTAGATAGTGAAGGCACACTTGAAAGCATTCTGTCTTTTGAACCACGGTGAGACACGAATTTAAGTTTTTCAGAAAGAGTGTTTTCATTCCTAGAACTTGGTAATTCCTGTGTGCTTGGTAAAGAAGAATATTAGAAATATTTGACTTTTTGTTAGAGTTACAGGTGGAGCCTGAAATACTAAAAGGCTGCTCAAAGCATCACTTAAGTCTCATCTAGTTCAGCATTAGTTTAATGTTATCTTTCCTCCCCTCAGTGGTTTCAAGAAGATATATAAAACCAGACCAGAGCTGATGTTTACATTTACAGCTAATGGTTCCTCAAATCTGTAAGAACTTCTAAGAAGTAGATAAAAGCAGTGGCAAAAGTGATCTAGAAATAAACATCCAGAAGAAAACATAACTGCAGTCAAAGTTCCAGCTGCTCTTGTCTTCATTCTTATCAGTATTCTTTTTAATCAGGCACATTTTGAAGTCAAAGGCTTATTTCCAACAGCTTTTGTCCATACATATATATATATGTAAGTCTCTTGAAATATTGCAGAAGTTCTGTTTCACATCAAAATAGTGTACATTGTCACTGGAATTATTAATTTTCTCTTCCTCATCCCCCATGTTCTCTCTTTTGCATCTGGCTTGTGTACCGATACTCGAGATGACAAATACCGATAGCTGCAAAGCTGCAACGCTGCATACTTCCACCAGGCAAAGCTTAGCCAAAGTTAGGCAGTGATTTATGTCCTGTATTCAGTTCAACAGCGCAAGGTTTGGTTTTTTTCTGATTCCATACCTTTAATCCTTGTCACCTTCAACCCAGCGTGTGTCAAATTTCCATCTTATTGTTGCAGCTGTGGTTCCTTAAAATGAAAGTATGCTTCTTAAAGGCAGAGAGACATTCTGAAGTTTACTCACAGATTTACATGTTCTGCTGTTAAAAAAATGCCTGGACTCACTAAAATGTGATGGTGTGGGTTTATGCCATGTTGAATGGTTTATACAGAGGTTTAAAAACAACAACAAAAAAAAGAGGGATGTTGGGATGACATCGTAGACATCGTGGTAATTTAGGCAGAGATCATAAACCCAGAGTTTTCTTTATCGAGGAGGATGTTTACAAAATACACAAGGCAGAAAAAGCTCTCCTGTGCATAAAAAGCCTTTTGCAGGTGTAGAGATGAAAGGAAACAAACCCTGTATTGTCCAGGTACCGTGTTACTTAGGATGACTCACAGTAAGAGACAGCAGACTGATTTTGGAAGAATCTATATGCTTACAAAAAAGAGCCACAAAAGTTAAGTGTTTTTATGATGACCTTCACTGTTTAAGAGAATACCCAGCTCCCCTCTGCTCTCCCATGGAAAATGGACCAGAGGCAAGGTGCTGTAAATATTCCCCCAAGAGCTTGCAAGCGAGCTCTTCATGTTACCGGTCCAAGCCCTTTGACAGCTGTCTGAGAAGGATTACTCTTCCTCGGAGTGAGCTGGTGAAAAGGACCATACCTTTGCTTCAGCCATTTCAGTTCAAAGTCCGGCGCAGTAATTCAAACCCGCTTTTATCGTCTTTAAAAGCTAAGAGGTTAGTGTTTTCCACCAGAGCAGCTGAGACATGTCCCATTCCAGGAAAAGGCCAAGAAAATAGCTGAGAGCTGTAACAATTTAAACCACTGCGAAAAAATCTGCCAGAGGACATCTGTCAAAGCCCAAAGAGTTCCAGTTATGTATGATTTCATTTGATCCCAGAGGCTAAATAATGTACAGGAAAGATTTAATAATGTTATGCAGATTATGTGTGGAAATGTAAAAGAAATGGAATACAATGCCAGTTTGAAAAACCCTCATGTGCTCGTAGCACTGTTATTGCTGCACAGTCAGAAAACACAGCTTGAGCAATAGATTATGATAATAAAAGGAATAATT
The DNA here is from genome assembly GCA_025331215.1 of Actenoides lindsayi. Classification (NCBI taxonomy): domain Eukaryota; kingdom Metazoa; phylum Chordata; class Aves; order Coraciiformes; family Alcedinidae; genus Actenoides; species Actenoides lindsayi. The sequence continues at coordinate 66,247 of WTSP01001442.1, read as the reverse complement.
GGAATTGCTAAAATATTTACTCAGGTGAGACTATTTGATTAAAAAAAGATGACTTAATATTTTCCTCCTGCCAGGAAACTATCAGTGGAGAGACCCCCATTCCTGTTTCCACCACGCCGGTTCCATTGCCATGTGAAACCGTGACAGTGAAAACACGGTAACCAAGGATCACCACTCACAACATTTCCAAAAGCCAGTGCAAAGAGGACTTCAGCTACTAAAAGAAGAACCAAAACAACTGGCCCTCGGCTATACCTGCTCGTGAGTGTGAGTTCCAGCACGTGACTCAACTGGAAGTGCTGATCCACAGGTATGGTCCCATTTGCCAGCTCGCTTCCAGAGGCAGCGACTTCTGGCAGAGAGGGGGAAGAGGCAGCTGGGAGGGCGATGTGAACGGCCACTACAGGATCTGCCAAATGATATCCATCACATCGTCTGGTACTGTCAGGCTGCGATGCCATGTGACACGATTTAAATACTGCCAAAAGAGGGATTATTACACAGGATTCTTAGCCAGGATGGCCATGGGCTTCATCATTAAAAGTGCAACCAGAAAGCAGAAGCAAATGGATCCTATCTGGTAATACCTAAAAGCTTTTGTGCAGACTCTCACAAAAGAAGCAAGTGTAGTGTTCCCTAGATTTCTTGAGGCTGGCACTTGCGGTGGCCTTTCTTTGGCTGGTGCTTTTATCTCCCCTGGGATGGCTATAACTGTTTTAGCAGCTGAAAACTTACGCTCACCGTTTTTTCTTTCTAAAACTTTTCCTTCCAAGGTTGGGTCTTTATCTGCAGAGAGTTCCAGCAGGTTTCTTAGGTTTCTCATTTCCTCTTTCTATTTCTGCTCTCATCTGTTTTGCAAATGGCCACCAGCACGTTCAGCTTATCTAATGGTCTGCCTCTGGCTGGAAGAGTGCCAGTAGCTTTTGAAAATCAGTCATCCGAAAGCATTCAGAGGGGATGGCCATCACCTTCTCCCTGAACCTCAAACATAAAACTTCCCTGATAAGCACATAGTCCAATGCCACGAAAAGCAAGAAGTAACTCTTAAATTCAGATACCACTTCAACCAGCTTCCTCAAGTGATACTCACATACTCTGCTGAATTAATCTCGGTACAAATAATCAGGGTTTTTTTTTATACTGTATGGAAAAGATACCAACTGTAAATACACACAATAAAGAGTGAGTGTCCCCCTGATGGCTTCACTGTGAAAGCAGATTTCATTTCAACCATTCTACAGTTGGTTCTCCTTATTTTGTTAATCGAGATCCTTCTTTCCCTCACTGTCAGGATGTAGCCCAGGTCCATCTACTTCTGGCTTTTGACATCAGGTATGGCCATGGCAGGTCCAACCATCAGGGAGACTTAGGGGCTTTGTCACAAGTTCTGCCGAGAAAAGTGGCAAGGGCAGAACCATTTTCTCTCCCTTGGTAAGAGAAAGTCTGCAAAAATGCAAGGTTTGTTGCAGGTGTTGATGTACAGACATACACAGAGGAAAACAAAATCTCATTCATTTTGCTATTGACCTCAGTGAATTCTGGATTTTATTTGAAAGGAGGAATTCAGTAGGAGTACTGGGTCTCCAGTTTAGAAACTTGAGAAGAAGCCTAAACAACTGACCAAGGGCTGCATGAGGCACTTTGTGGACACAACATGTAGTAATCGGGATTGATGTAAGAGCTAATAAGCTTAAGCTTGCAAAAAGAAAAACAGAAGTTTGTTATTGTAACATTTATTCAGTTAAGACCTGCGAAGAAAGAGCTGAGAGCAGCTCCTATACATCCTGTAAGAGAAACTGCTCTGCAGGAATCGGGTCTGTGTGGAAAAATCATCCCTCATTTGTACTTGTGTTTCCCCAAAGAGAAGGAATTCTGATCTTGTGGGAGACAGAAAAACCAGGCCCACAGGAGGAAACTGCAGTATGAAGACACCTACGCAACACGAGACTACCCTCTGGAATAACTTTCTTTTGGAAAGAGGGCTGACAAGAGGAAGAGAAAGCTCCGCTGTCCGCTGCACTGTCTGTCTGAAGGGCTGCTTCAGTCAGCACCGACAGACAGACCTCCTGAGAGCCTGCTGGGAAAACAGTGTTTCCCCTCTTCCAGGGACCCAGCTGCCTCAGCACTGTGGGATCTGCTACTGACCACAGCGGGAAGGCTGCTGAGTCAACGCTGAGCATCAGGCAAACACTTTCCACTCTGATATTACAGAGGATGCAGGAAGCAGAGAGACAGGAATGCATGGCAAAGCTGGAGAAGGTGTCATAGCACACGAGGTAAATGCCTTGCTGGAGTAGAAACCCCCCCGCCACAAACAGTCACACACTTAATACAGTTCAATTAGACTACATAGTGTAACTTAGGTTATATACTATGACTAAATAAGAACTTATTTAGGAGAAATGAAGTGATTTTACTAAAAAACTAAACCAGTAGATAAATAGGTATAAACTGGCACAGCTCTAGGGGTGTCAATTGATGACTTACATGGGCTGTGGGGCTGCTCGGGCACAGTCATTTGTTGATTAAACAGATCTTTGTAAGGCTGAGGAGTCTGACCAACAGCAGCGGGGCTCCCTCCAGCTTCTAACCTGCGCGATAAAAGACGAACAAACAACAAGAGACTTTCTGGAATCCACTGCATTTCCAAAGCATATTATAAAAAAATTAGACTGCAAGAGATTATTATCATAGGCAGACCACTTCAGAACAGGCTTCCTAGAAGTAAAGTAAGTTTGGGGCAAACCTCTCAAACAATTCCCCTTACTGTAAGACACCTGTTCTCCTTAAACCGCTTTTTTTTTTTCTTTTTTTTTTTTAGTGGAAGTCACCCCAGCTGAATTAAATTTGTTTCCCTTGGGCCGGCATTTTCTTTAGCCAACACAACAGCTGCACCATGTGGAGATGAGCCACAAGAAGTGTAACAACACATGTTTGTGATCGCTGTATCAACTCTGGCAGATTTAAGTGCAGAGGTCTTTAGCTGCCTTCTATTAGAGAGCCAGCTTTACAATATATACAACATCTTGCAAAGTAGTAGCAATATAGAGAGTTTTATGTATTTCTTGTACATCACTGGAACAGTAAAACCAGAAAGGAACTTGCTATTACTTATAGCTATAAATATTGTATTAAGCACAAATTTTTTTTTTTTTGTAATGTGAAAGTAGGAACAGAAGAGGAGGATGGGTTAAGTACAAGAACATCCCCCGAGACCCTGTGCTAGCTGTTATCCAGTCCTGCAGAGACACTCAGCCATTCCGAATGTGCAGGAACCCTGTTATTTCAAAGCCACAGTAAATGTAACCTCTCCAAGAAATTGCAGAATTCCTGGAAAATGATGTATCATCTTTGTTCAGGGTGCTTTTTTTTTTTTTTCTTTTTCTTTTCCTCATTTCAAGAACAGGTTCCAAAAACTTGTCTTGTGGAGCCTAATTCCATGTACTTTAGAACACAGTTGTAAAGTCTGCTCTTGAGACATTTAATTAAGAGCTGTTGAGTATTCTACATCCCTCAAAATGAGGTACTTGTTTATGAAAGGCCAGGATAAATGCCAATAATAGAGCATAGAATCAGGCATTTGTGTAACGTGTTGTTCCTGTTGCTTTATGTATACATTCAATGTATGTATTCGTGGGTATTCTAACACAGTTGTGTGACTTCGACCTTCCTGCACATTTTCTCACTCAAAATTGCTATACCATGGCATATTGTATAATATGCAATGCATATTATACATCGATATTATAATGCATTATACATTAGTATGCAATGCGTATTATACAACAGTGCATAAGTGCCCCTGTGACTCTGAACAGCAAATTTTCCCACTGTCTAAAATTTCAGATGCTTAGTATCTATTCCACAATAAGGGGACCACTTCTAAACTGCTGATCTTCTCTGGCTGCATCATTTCTAATCAAATGAACCTATGGCATAATATTAAGTGATTATGTCAAATAAATGGTAGCGTCGAACGTGATCTGCCTCCAATTTTGACCTTTCCTGCATCCTCCCGAGAGATGAATCAGGCTGAGGATAGGAACACTAGTCAAGCAAAAATCCACATTTATATTCACACTCCCATGAGCAAATTAGGTAGGACTCTCCTTTGAGAACTGACCCCCACAGCAGTACATTTGAGAGAAAGATTCTGTTGATGTCAACAGATTTTGGATCGGGTCCTAGAGACATTCTGCCTGGTTTGAACTGCTTAGAGCAGGGATTTACTATCTGTTAATCTTACCGAAGGAGAGACTCAAGTATATATTAAAACATGTAATTTGGCTATTTTCTTCTGTTTCAGTTTTTCATCATTTTCCTTAGCACATTAAGATTTGCTTTAAGGAACTTAAACTGCATGCTGTTAATCTGCTAAGAGCAGCTTAATGACACTAGTGCAACAAATTAAACCATGGAACTACAGAGGAGCTCAAGGATGAAGCAATAGAAGTTGTGTACCGGCCAGTTCAAGGTTACAGAAAAACATTAAACTCTCTCTTGTTTAGAAGACATTGAAATGTGATATATGAACACAAAAGAAGCAATGTCTTTAAATCTTCAAGTGCCTAGCAGTTTTACTCTGCAGGGATCTATGGGAGGAGATGGACTCCGCCCTGAGGAAGATAAAAGTCCTCAGTTTTCTCAACTGGAAGGAGTGATTCATTTTAGGTGGAAGTGGTATGCATGTGATATTCCTCATGTGGTAAATTAACTGTTTCCATTAAGAGAGCTCCTAGCATATGGAATTGCTCTGTTTTCCTTTGCTCTGCAGAGAAAATTATATCACCAGAACATTTGCTTTTTGCTAAACCCAGCTGGGGTAGAATTGGGCAATGCTGAGGGCTGTTGGTAAACTCCTTTTTACTGTTAAAAAAATCCATTAATCTTCCACTGGTTTTCTGCTTGCAACTACAGAAAATTTATTTTTAGCGAAGAAACAGTGGAAAAAAGCTTACGTTTCAAATTTAACAGCGTTGATTAGCTCTCTAGATAGTAACTTGCTTTATGTTTGGCTATGTTTTATAGCCTGACCTATGTACGCTCAGTATTGCTTTCAGCAGAAGGTTCCCTGGCTCGGCAGTGACGGTAGTGTGAGGACTCATCCCGGGCAGTGGTGAGGATGACACAAACCCCTCCCCTACCGAACCAAACAGAACCTGATTGCAATAGACTCAGACCAGGGCACTGTACAAAGCCAGCTCTGGGAAACTTTATTATTTGTCGCTTTGTTGTTTCTGTAGCACAGGGGCTGCTGTGGGGAAGGCTTCCCGCTGCTTTTAAGAGCAGAAAGGGAATGTAAGCGCAAATCTTAATCTTTTTTCTTGTTTTGAATATATTTCTACTTTCCACGGGGTCTTATCTTGTAATCAGACCCATTACTTCACAGTCAGTCATGAAATGGTTGTTATGCTACTGAACTTTTTTGTGAAGTTTTAAGACTAGAACTGTAGTCAGGTCTTTTTTTTTTCTCTCCTTTTTTTTTTTTTTTTTTTAAAGTGTGACTGTACATGTTATATGAGTAGCTTATTTGGACTGGAGTTACGATCTTCTGGCATGTTTTGATTGAGAAAGGTTGGAAAAAAGTAGGAAACTGAGGTTTTGTGGTTTCTGGATTTTAAAGCATTTAGAATGAGTGATCCTTCCACAACACAAAACACTTGCTTTGTAATATCTATGAAGTAAGCTGCAGATGTGCTTCAGAAATAAATAGGAAGGGTTTTTTTAAAAAAGCAAAAAAAACCTTGTAACTGAATAAGCTGTAAAAATTGCACGGCATTGCTCAGTATTCACAATGTGCTCTCAGCTCAGGAGCTAAAGGAAGACGGGAGAAACTGCAGCCTTCATGGTGGTGGAAGCCTTGGGCAGAAGGCTGACTGTGTTCTGGCAGCTGAAGTTCATTTCGTGTAGCACTTGCTTCCTCAAGTGATGATGATTCAGTCATTCTTTAGTTACTGATACTAGTTTCCATTCCGAACGCAGGCATCAAGCCTTGCTAGTTGGATGTTATTTATTTAGTCTCCAGGGTGTGAGCACACCTCTTTACAGACTGAAGAACAGATGGTTGTCCCCAGCAAGAGGGGGAATATTTTTGTGTAGAAGGGAGTCCAGAGTAACCCTCAGCATTACCACAACAACGGTAATTGTTTTACAAACCAAAATGGGATTTATTTTTTTTTTCAAGTTGATGGCAATCCGTAGATCCCACGAGCACAATCAGTGCAGCTGTAGTACAGACTGGAATATCTTCTGTGGTGAACTGTAAATAGCAACTCCGTATCCATGGTTTATTTTTATCATAGTGTGCTATAATAGGAAAAATAGCAAATGGTGAGTCTATATATAGCCTGTTACTAAGACTGTGAGCTAAATGGTTAGTCAACAGAAAAATCCTATCCTAATCAACAAATGTCTTTAGGTCTAGTAATAATATTTTGGATACCAAAATGTTGCACGCTAGGTAGTGAGAGGAATTGCAGCAGTGCAGCTGATGTTTTACTATGGCAGGTTTTTACTGCTCTTTTTAATGGAGAGCAGGAGTTTTATGAATCATGGAGGGGATATGGATGACAGAATCTGCACCTGTATTTCCTGACTATTTATTTTTCTGCATCTTTCTTTTGCTGGACCAGCAAAAATTCTGTTTCTTTTTATATGACATTAATTAACCATTAAGTTGTGAACAGTTCGGGAAAACAAATAAAAAGCAATTGTTCTTTATTCCAAAACTTGATTAAAAACTCGCTTTCAAAAAGTCTAAAAGTTTGCCCAAACCTGAGAATATGCTGTTCTTTTATATTTTATTTATAACCATTTTATGACTGACAGGGTTAGGAAAGTATATAACAAATTCTTAGATAAGCCTTCAAGGTTGGTTCTCATTAGACATGATAGGTAGGAAAAAATGCAGGCAGAAGTCAGTTTTTCTTATCTTCTGCATAAACAAGCTGGTGTTTCATTCAAGGCCTTTTCTTTAACTTTCAGCGTACCAGATTGCTATCAGGCAGCCACAGGGAGAGACATGCAAAGATGTTGTTGTTGTTTGTCTACTGAATTTATAAATTAGCTGTTAAGGAAATGGGGTTCCTGCATTCGTTCTCTGTGCTTGCCGCCGTTCCTCGCCTTTCTGCCCCTGACAGTCACTGGGGAGGTAGCTGGCTGCTATGAATTCCTGTCCGAGGGGAAGGAGGTCTGTAACCATATTGAGCTGCTATTTTCACGATACTCATAGGTGATGGGGAGAGAACGCCCTGGCTGTAGGGCTGTCCACCCCACGGCAAGGGAAAAGCGAGGGAAAGCCTGTCCTCAGGTGCTGGGTTTGGGCCCACGCCGTGGGCTGACCTACGGCCTTCTCCCCTGAACTAAACAGCAGGTTGTGACACAGATGGGACACTTGTAACGCTGTGGGGTAACGGCGGGGAGGGCCAAGGCACGGTGAGATACCAGTGATGTGGAGGGGCCTTAAGGAGCACAGAGCTGGGGGCGAGCGTGGGGTTCTGTGTGGGCAGTAAGGACAACGCAGGTTTTGGTGTGCCGAGGCGGCGAGTGGAGCTGCTGTGGAAGGGTCCGGGGGACACCGCGGAGAGAGCGCCGTGCACCCTGCGAAAGAACCGGGGGCTACCGCAGTGAAGGGGTGGGAAGCACACCGAGAAAAGAGCCAGGCTGTGAAAAGCACCAGGGACATGAGGAAGGACTGGGGGTGTTTTGTCTGGGGAGCGGAAGGTGTTTGTGACATGTATCTCTTGGAAAGCATGTCCTGTTAGTTCGGCTGTTTTCCAGTAGCGCCGTGTGTTAGTTGCAATGCATGTTGTTTGGATCAGCCTGATTGAATACCTTCTGAAGTGCTGCTTTTATTTGCTACCAAGGGGACTAGATAAGGCCCCTACTATAACATACAAAATTTATTTGCATGATGTTTATGAAAGACTTTGAAGTATATATTTGGAATTTAAATCTTACCATTAGTAATACCTGTTAGAAACTCAGACGTGAGCTTCTAGAGCGATTTTTTATCCATCTCAGGTTTATTAAGATTTATGTGCAACTGAGGCAGGACTGACATCTTGGAACTTTTTAGTTCATATATTTAGGGGCTTGGGGACCATCTTAGTTCGTGGTTCTGCAGCAGCTAATACTTGTCCATGCCATCATGATTCCTGATTCCATTGCAGTATAATTATAATATAAATTATTTTATCTGTTTACAAAACTACATTATAATATGAAATAATTATAGTACTGAAAAACTAAGTATGGTCTTCATCCATCCTTTGGTCTAAGGATTTATATTTGATGTTGATTGCCAGTTCTGCAGAGAAGGGAGTCCTAATGCACGCTGGTAAATTGGTGAAGTGAATGAAATACTTTAGAATAAAAAAAGTAATTCAATTTATTTTCTCTTTTAAGATTGGGCTACATTAAGCTTTTCTTACCTGCCTTCTTCGCAGTGTTATCTAGCTCCACTATTGGAAGAAATCAGGAGGAGACTCATGTAGATTGATGGCAACTTCCTCATCTCCATGTTGTCTAGACACCAGCAATCTCATAGTATATTCATGCCTCCAGAACATCTAGACTGCCCTTGACTGGAAAGCCTGAGTGACGTAGTAGAACAGAGGGAGTCTGTTTTCCCTTTCAAAGTTTCTTCTCTGCTGGTGGCTAGGTACAAGGTTGTAATGAATACCAAATCAGCGTTGCATTTCACAGCACAGTTCCCAAATTCGTGTTGCAGGGGAAAGGTGAGATGGTGTTATTTATTCCAGTATCACTGACTAAAAATACCATTTTAAAGCTGCTATTCTTGGACAAATTTTCTTTAGACTTGTTTTCATCAACAGCTATTAAAGGGGAGGAAAGAGTGGCAGATTAGGCTGTTTAGCTTTTTTTCCAGAGAAAAAAATATATATGTGAATGGGGAGAGGGAGCACTTCTTGGATCCCTTTCTTTGTCTTGCTGTTACAACTACAATAGAGTATCTGTATTTTTTCCAAGACTCCTTGTGCTTGCTGGAATGTATGGTTTGTTGCAGCTTTGTCTTGAGAGGGGGAGCTGGAAAAAACCTTCCTCCTCTGAAATAACCTGAACAAAATATTACCTTAAAGATTTGTGCTAAAGGATATGGAGACAGCCTCTGCATTTCAGGAGTATCATAGCTAAATAGGGATGCCAGGCTTCCCTTCATTAGCTGAAATGTAAATAATAATTGGTCAGAGGGTATAGCCAACTGCCCTGTGATACAAAGTTGGACACTAGCCACATGGCATCTTCTACCTGCTCGACCTCACTTATCCTGGAACGTGAAGTCTTGCAGGGCTCTTCCCTACCACTTTCTAATGCACTGCATCTAAGGCAGCCACTGGCTCCTTTTCCTGAGTGTTTTGGGGTTTTTTTTGGCATCTCCTACAAACAGTGGTACGGACACATCTGGCAGTACTGCTGGTGAGCCACTCTGGCTTGTAGGATGATACTTGGAAGAGCTCTGTGTTAAACTGTTGTGCAAAGGAAGATGTTTTATTGCAGTTTTTCCATGACTCAGAAAAACAAAGAAACCCTAAAAGATTATATGATGGTGTGTGATTTGTTTTATGAGTTCATTCAATATTGCCATTGTGCATTTAGCCCAACCACAGTGAGTCAACTGGATTGGACTGACTCAGCCAAAGGAGAGGACGTGCACAACAGGACTTCAGTCATTCAAAATTCTCTTGCTAATGCACATCAAAGGAATGAAATTAGGTATGGAGTGCAGATTTTTTTTTTTTTTTTAGGGGCCACTGCTGTTTTATGCCTAAAATCAGTTTCAAGTGGAACCTGGGCACATCAGTGTTTTTATGGATCTTGCCAAAGTGTTTTACTATCCTTGAACTTCTATCAGTTAGGCAAATGAACCTACTTTCAGGAAAAGATACGGAAATTGGCTTGAACATTTAAGCTTTTCTTGTATTGACTTGGATCTACTTGAATGCTTCGTCAGCCTCTTAAATTGCTACACGAGCAGCAGAAAGTCAGAAGTTCTAAGGTGTAGAAATTGCTGATAACTGTCAGTCGCCTAAAATCTGCTGCTTGAGTAATTCCATGACAGCTTCCGATGGCTTTGCAGTGTAACTTGTATGCTTGGGCATTAAAAAAATCAAGTGCCAAGAGGCAGCAATTTTCACTTCAAAGCTGCGCGGCGTCACCCGAGCCAGCTGCAAAGAGCAGCTCCTCCGTCCTGCCGTAACTAACATCAGAATTCCTCTCTGCTGTGCTCTGGAGCCAGGTGTCCAGGAGGAGAGTTATCCTTTCAAGGAGGGGCTGGATGCAGCTCGGTACCAGGCGCGGCTGTCCCTTGGCTGGTGCAGACAGCCGGATGAAAGGCCCAGGCCGCCCGGCAGCGCTGCCCGGGGGCGGCAGCGGGGGCAGAGCCGGCCTCGGCCTGCGCCTCAGGCCGCGGCCCTGCCCCGGGCCTGCCCTTGCTCGAGGGCCCAGCGGCAGGAGCTGGGGCTGAGGCGGCGGCGCGGGGGAGGACCGTCCGTCCTTCGGCCCGGCGGCTCCTCGGGGCCCCGGGCCTCTGTTTCTCCGCCTCCCGGTCCGCCTGGCAGGGCCAGGCCCTTCCGGGCGCCGCTCCCGCAGGAACGGGTCGGGTCAGTTCCTCGGCAGGACTACACCTCCCGGCGTGCCCCGCGGGCCACGACCGCGCGGAGCATGCCGGGAGCGCGGCCCCGCCGCCTCCATGTTCTTCCCCTCTCGACGGCGCGACGCCGCCCGCGCTTCCCGTGGTGGGCGGGGCCTCGCCCCGTCCGCCGCTCTGAGCGACTTCCGCGCCGCCCAATCGGCGCTTGCGGTGGCGCGGGTGGCAGCCGCTGAGAGCGCGAGGGGCGGGCCTTCGCCGGCAGCCGGGCAGGCAGCGGAAGCGGCAGCGGCGGTTGCCCGAGGGGGGCCTGGAGCGGCGGCGGCGGCCGAGGGAGGGCGCGTGCCCCGGTTGAAGGGCCAGCGAGCGAGCGCGAAAGTTGTGAGGAGTTTGGCGGCTGCCGGCCCGGCGGCTCGGCCCGGAGCGCCCCTCCGGTCGGGGTGGCCAGCAGCGGCATGGAGCAGGCAGCGCCCAAGAGGTAACGAGCCTCCCTGGCGGCCCCTTCCCCGCCCGGAAGCGAGCGCGGCGGCACGGCCGGGTGAGGCCTCGGGCCGGCGGGCGGGCCCGCTGCTCCCGCTGCTCCCGCTGCTCCCCTCTCCTCCCGCCGACCCCTGCCGGCCTCGGGAGGCTCTGGTCTCGGCGACTGCCAAGGGGGTGGCGGGACGGCGACGGGGGCCGAGACCGACCTGGCGGCCAAGGCGGTTGTGTTGCTCTGGGGGGAGTGCGCTGGAGCGGGGAGCCCGAAATGACCGTCATGGGTGAAGGTGCAGGTGGAGGCAAGCCCTTGGGGGCGGGTTGCCGTGCAAGAGGAACGTTTTAGTGTGAAATGAGGGAAACTTCTTTGCCGGGAAGGGTCCTTTGTGGCCTGGGGGGTGTGTCTCTGCGCTTTATAGGTCAGGTTTGTGGAATAAACTGACATAAGTAGTTGTCCTTTCCACTTCAGAAAGTGCCCTTGTGTCCTGCTGGAGGGATGCTTGCAGGGGTGGGCGGTGCATAGTTGCAATTACAAGTCAGGGAGTGGGAAGAGGCAAAAATGGAGAGTGTTCCCACAGCATATGCGTTTTCTGAAACATATACACTGTCTGGCCCTATTAATTACTATGTGGTTTTGTGTTGGGGTTTTTCCCCCTAATTTCCCCTCTTTTTAGCGGGTGTAACGAGGTGAAACCACGAGGTTTGGCTTTAAATGCGGCACCGTCGTCCTAGTGCACAAAATAATTCTGCCTTAATAGTTTTTACTAGTTTTAAATTTAAACTTAATTGTGTATTGAGGTTGGAACAATCTTTTCCTGGCTGTAGTTATATACTCCATAGGATGTAGTTGTGTGATGTGCAGACCGTAGTGACACAGTTGACTTGTATACTTACTGTCTTGGAGCTCTGAGTATTTTACTCTCGCTTCTTGTTAATTTAATGAAAAACACAGGGACTACACAGTGTAAAATGGTGTTAGAAGATAATAAATCACGTTTAAATCCTACTTGAAAGCATTTTGCATTCTGCATTGAAAACCTTTAAAATTCTCTAAGACAGCTTCCTGCAGGATGACAGGACGTGAGAAGAATGCAGTTTTGAACTTCATCTGTTTTGGTTTCTTTTTTTCCCCCCAGTAGTGCGTCCAGTATCTCCTGCTTGAAAATTCTGACCAAGAACTGATTTGATTATGCAGAGCAGCTGTTAGCAGGCAGTGGGGTAAGGAGGGACAGGCCTACACTGTAGTGTCAGGCTGATGGTGCTGCTTGTCTAAAATAAAGGAAGTAGGACAGGCACCAGCAGGGTTTTAGGAGAATAAATGGGAATATCTGAGGGGTACTCAGTCGGTGTTATCAGCACCAGTGCAAAGCTTGGGATCTGGTGATGTCAAAGGGCTGAAAGTAAAACTTGACGTTAGCAAAACCTACAAGATTTTTTTTGGGAAGTTCTGGGATTTGCTCTTACCTTCATTACCTAGCTGGAGGTGTGTGTCTGGCCTAACTGAAAATGAGCAGCTGTTCAAATCCTTAGATCCAGTCAGGCAGAACTAGAAAGTTGATGAGAGAATGTCTAAATGCTCTGGCATGTTTTTTGAAACTTAGTTCTGGAAATTTGAATGGGTTGAGAACTTCATGGATTTGTTCCTTTAGTGGGAGAGAAGACTTGAACTCAGTTTTTCACGGTAACTCAGATTTTCATAAGATTTGAACTAAGTTTTTAATACCTGTGTATATATATCCCCTGTATCTCTTGTTTTTGTCAGTTTTGTGACTTAGTGCTCCCAGCTCTTCTGCTAGGCCACCCCCTCTTTCTGCAAGTCCAGAAGGAGCGCGGATTATTTTTTGTGGGATGGTTTTTTTGATGCCAGCCTTGGATGCAGTAGTGGCTTGGAATGGACACACCACGTTTACTTGGCAAAACAGATGTGAGCACTAACTAGGCTTCTTTGCTTTGGCTCCTGTTGTCCCCAGGAGCAGCTACCAACAGGGATCCATTACCATGACCTCTGGAGTGCGTGACGGTCATCTGGAGATAGCAGCAGTCCCATACGAACACTTCAAAACTGCACGGATATCCTAGAGTCCCAGTGCTCCCTTACCAGGTGTAGGGCACTTTTATCCCCCCCTTCCCTGTAAAGGAGCACACAGTGTGGTTGTGTGTTACCTAAAGCTTTAACACAGCCCTGCAGAAAGTGGCAGTGATGCTGCTGCAGTGCCAGGCTGGGCCACTGTGGCTTTTCAGTGTGGATGCTGTCAAAATCACTGGCTTTTCTTGGTTGACCAGTGTACTGTAACAGTAACAAAGGACTTCTAAGGAGGAGTCCTTTTCAGAATAATTTTGTTTACTTCTAAAAATAATTTAGAGTAGCTGTTCCAGTTTTTTACAAAGCAATTGGTGCAGTAGTTGAGACGGTGCTTTCTTGCATCCGAATTTCTAACTGTGTTTCAGATGTGCTTTATACCTCTTGCCCTCGCTGAAAAGGACGCCCACTCCTGAAATCGTTACAAAACTTCCCTCTGAGTTCTGTGGGTTTCCCGTTGCCGCTGTTGTGTTTTCCTGTGTATGTCGTTGTACTGGTGTGTGGGGAGAGAGGTACGCGGGGCAGGAGGGAAGCAGCTAGGGATGTGGTTCTGTCAACCACGTAGCTTTGAATCTTGCCCGTCTCCTGCGCGCTGCTTCCAAATAAAAGGCCACTTAACAAGCACGGAGTGTGTTAATTGAGGGTTTCCCCGTCCTTTCTTTAAACTCAGATAGTTTAATTTTCACTGAAATAGAACTTCTCAGATTGTGTGGGAAGGGAAACCCTTACTTTTCACAGAGGGCTCATATTTCAAAACATGCTGTTTCTGCCGCTCGTGGCAATGGGCACGTAAGGTCACGTGCATGAACACTGTCGAGTTCCTCCTGGGAATGATGGAATAAAAGTACAAGTTTGCTTGGGTTTTATTGATAGAAGAGTGAATGTAAGTCCCCAGTACAATAATGTAAATTCTTAAACTTGCTTCTGCTTGTGTGAATGGTGTAAAGCTGTGTAAATGTCCTTAGGCTTTCACATGCCCCTTCTATCTCTGATGACTGCAGTGATTTCTTTTACTAGCTTCTCTTTTAATTTATCAGTATAATTGATCCCAGCCACTCTTTTTAAATGTTTCAGTGTGCTAGTTCTTTTGCAAAACAAACCACATATATTTGTGTTTCGTGAAGCAGCTCTCCAGTTTTCCATAACTCATGACAGTAATTGATGGAGTTCTATTCTTTAGTCTTGCTTTTTCTTTTGTTAGCTTTCAGGGTTGTGGGGTTTTGTTTTTGTTGTTTTATGCCTACTTCTGTAGCACATTGCTAACTTATTTTGTAAACTCTGTGTAATGACTGCAGGACAGTAAACTTATACTCTGTCTTTTCTCATTGCAGAGGGAGAAGCGGGAAATATCTCTTGCTGTTTCAGGTCCTAATTCAGATTTTCCTGATCTTTATGCTAGGACTGGGTGCTTCTCACTGCATTTTTCTGCATGTAGTTACGTGGAGTTTTGCTGATGTACTCAATGACATGTAAGATTCTGGTCATGCTACGTATGAACATTTTCTCCTAAGCACTGGATTTATAAAAGGAAAATTCCTTGCTAGAATGTGCTTTTCTTGTTTAAGAGACTAGGTGTTATGCAGGAAGTCAAACCTGCTTGCAAAAAGAAAATCCTTTAGACAACTCTTGTTGTCCCAGAGTTGTAGTTTAGTCCTCCTGCTTTCAGGAACAGCTTTCCTTCTGGAAGATTACTGACATATATTGCACGCTGTTCTGTAGTTAGAGCTGAGAATTCTATTAAACTTGGGGAAATAGAAATCATTAAGCAGGCTGAGTCATTAGGATCTTTCTATGGTTCAAAGTATTGTGGTGTTAGCAGTGTCACTTGAACAGGGGACCTGGCACCTGTACCCTTTACTGCGGGCTTCACAAATACGCTGTGCTTTGAGCAGTGTCTTTGGTGGTGACATTGGTGAGATGATGTATCTTTCTTCCTCTAAACAGCTGTAGTGTTTAGCTGTCCTAATGTGAAGTGTTATTTGGTCTCCTAACATGGTTTTTTGGAGTTGGATAATATGAAAATAGTTAGAAAACAACAAAATGCTTATTTCTTTGGGCTCCAGATAACCTGTTATTTGGCAGTGACATTGATTTTGAGCAGAGTATGATTGTTGGTGAGAGCTTCCCTAGCTGTTCTCAAGCACTCCCAATGCCTTGGCATTAATGGAGCTGCTGGAACCATCTTGGTATGGATTTTCTTCCCCTTGTCATTTTATTGGGCATTGCTCTTCGGAGCAGGTGGAGATGTCCTCTTCTTGTGTAGTAACCTCAACCAAAGAGGTTCCATATGCTTGCAGGTACTAAAAAGTTCAGTCCCTTGGCTCTTCTGTGGAGTACATCTTCTGTTACACAGCTCTTCAGTGAAGCAGGAGATTCAGCTCATAGTCGTGCTTTCTATTTTCTGAGGCTCTGCTGGTATCCTAAGCATACTGTGCGTGCTCTGGTGGTGACAGCAAAGGATAATTGCAGCAACTTACTCTGTGAAGGCTGCTTTTAAGGCTGCAGATAACCTGATCAGAAGTGGGGAAAAACAGTTTGAAACAAGAGAAGTAAAATTAATTATTTGCTTCTCTAACACCTTCCTGCAATTGTTTTTTCCTCCCTCTTCTTTTTATTTGTCACAACTTAGGTTTGTTTGGTAATGAGATATGTGCTTCCTTGCAAGGTTTAAGTTCCATCTTTCTGCTTTCTAGTCTCTAACATGTAGAGAGAAGACAAAAAAACCCCAGTGTTATGTGTTCTTCTCTTTGATTTGTAGGCTATTTTTGCAGACTTTATTTAGCTGCTGTCCTTTGAGTTTTCAGCTGGTTTTGCTTGTGTTCATGTTTTGCCTTTCCTTTGCTGTGGAGATTTTTTTTTCTTCCTTGAACACACGTGCTTTCCAGCTTCCTGCCTATTCACTGTAGGAAGCTGCAGGCTCTTTACAGCAGTTCATACACCTTTCCTTACTGGTTGTGGATGGCTTTTGTATTCAGGTAACTTCTACATCTGCAAAATACTTCTTTGATATATAAATGTGTACAAGCTCCCCCTGCTCTTGCTTTCCTTGTCGTAACGCCAATCCACATGATCTGTGTGTTTA
Organism: Actenoides lindsayi; assembly: GCA_025331215.1. Classification (NCBI taxonomy): domain Eukaryota; kingdom Metazoa; phylum Chordata; class Aves; order Coraciiformes; family Alcedinidae; genus Actenoides; species Actenoides lindsayi. The sequence goes on along the minus strand of WTSP01001442.1, from coordinate 50,002 downwards.
TACCATTACTTCAAATTTATTGTCTTAGATGTTTGGCAGTAACAAATCTCTTCTGAATTGGGAATTCCTTCAGCGGTCATTTAACTCTTTTTTTATTAGTTCTGTATATCACAGAACTGTGTCTCTTAATTAAAAAAAAAAAAAGAAAAAAATAATAAAAGGCTTTAACCAAATAAAAGGGGTAAAAAAGGGCATTAATGAAAGGCATTTCTTTTTAATCCTCTTCTTCCAATGTTATATCGTTCAGTCTTTTCTGGTGGTGGTATGACATTAGAGGTTTTGATAAGGGACTGCCCCAGGAGGACGTGGCTCCTAGAGGTTCAGTGTTCTGGTGCTACCATATGCTCCCAGAGTCATCTTGACTCTGGATTCTGCTTTTAACTGGATGCAACTCACTGGTTTATGAGTGGTATAGTTTACAAAGTGAGCTTTGCTGTGTTGTTAGTTTCTGTTTTAGCAAAGGAACTGGTTTGGGTGGTCTTGTGCAACTTTGAATTGAGCAAACGTTAGTGGGGGAGCAATAATGGCAAAATTTGTCATAACTTTCTCCATCTTACGTGGTGGTTGATTAGTGTTACTACTGCATTTAATTAGGCATTTAATTTTGTGATATGTTTTTCTTTAGAATTTTTTTCATCTGCTCACTTCTATGAGAATTTTTTTGAGTTCTCTGTCTTTGGCACCTCAAACGAATAACTTTTGTCTTTCTTGTAGCAAACTGAAAAAGCTAAGTGAAGATAGTTTAACCAAGCAACCTGAAGAAGTTTTTGATGTTTTGGAGAAACTTGGCGAAGGGTAAGTGCAGCTGTTTCCGAGGGGATGGCATCAGAGGGAAGAGTATATAGCACGTGTGTTGGAATGTTAGTTTGCACAGACACTTATGTCCCAAGGAATGCACCTCTAGACAAGATGTAATAAAAAAGCAAATACATGCATCAGTAGGCTTCCATGCTTCCACAAACATATGATGGAGTGCAACAACCTGAGGGCAGTGAGGAGGGCACACAGTAAGCTCACTGCACGGGGTGTCAGGAGAGCAGACTTTGGTCTTTCCAGGGATCTCTGCTTGGTAGAGTACCATGGGATGGAGCTCTGGAGGGAAGAGGTAGGGACTCATTCTCAGGGAGTGATAGCATGAGGGTAATGGTTTCAGACTGGAAGAGAGTAGGTTTGGATTAGATATAAGGAAGAAATTCTGCACTGTGGGGGTGGCGAGGCACTGAACAGTTTGCGCAGAGGAACTCTGAATGCCCCCTCCCTGGAAGTGCTCAAGGTCTGGCTGCCTGGGGCTTTAAACAACTTGGCCTAGTGGGAGGTGTCCCTGCCCATGGCACCGGGGTTGGAACTGGATGATCTTTAAGCTCCCTTCCAACCAAACCATTCTGCGCTAGGTTACTTCTGTATTTTTGATGCCCCTTGTTTGTTAAGGCAGCGAAGGTGCTAGTGCCTGTACTGCAGTTAGGCTCACTACATGTCGAGGCATGTTGTTCCATGATAGAAATGGATTGCTTGCAGCCTGAAAAAACTCTCAAACTTCTGCATAAACATATGTCTTCTGTGACTTCACTTGAAGTATCTGTGTAATGGAAATGAGAAGCAGCTTATCTTGTGTTTTTTTTTTTAAAAAAATCCCTCTTTTATTTTTAGGTCTTATGGTAGTGTGTTTAAAGCAATACACAAAGAGTCTGGACAAGTTGTGGCAATTAAACAGGTCCCTGTGGAGTCAGATCTTCAAGAAATAATCAAAGAAATCTCTATAATGCAACAATGTGACAGGTAGGTATGACAATTCTACTCCCTTTCTAAGAGTCTATGTGAAAATGTATTTGTACTTGTGAATATACCTGAAATATATGCAGCTCCAAGCTTTTTTTTTTACACAGAAAATTAAAGTAACGAGCGTTGGACAATTTAAGTAAAGTAACCAGTTTGTGGGACCTTTTCCTATCCTTAGCTTGGATTGAAGGAGGTACAAATAGTCACTGCTTTAGTCATCAACTTAGTGAACTGTATTAAAGCAAATGGTCTGGTATTTGTCAATTATGTTTGGGTTTTATGGTGTACTAGTGTTGGAGTCCTGTCCTCAAATGAAAATTGGCTCTTGTTTGGCAACGAGCAGTACTAATCCATCTTCAAAGATAATCCTTTCTACGCTGTCTGAATTAATTCAGATTTGTTGTTGGATGTTGTTTCTCGGATGTTACGTGGAGCGTGATTGCACTGCTCCACAGCATCTTGTCTATGGGGGCGTGAAGGAGAAGAGAAGGTTCAAGTATTTATTTTTAAGTACAGGGTTAGAGACCTCAGAGTACATTCTACGGACCACATGAGAATGCAACACACTTAGAACCTCTACCTTGCAAGCCCTCATCTCAGCATTGGTGCCCAGTGGGTTCGTGGGATCTTGTAGTCCATTCCTTTCTGGCATTAACTGCTCTGAACGCTTAAAGCTTGTTCAATGTGTAGGCAGGGAAATAGGAGGAAAAGGAAGGATTTATTTTATTGTTCCCCCCCGATTCTGTGAAAGTTTGTGATAAGGTTATTTCAGGTGATAATAAAAAGATTTGGGATGCTTGAGGTTTTTTGGGGGCTCCTCTTAATCCTTTTTGTCCCTGTGAGACTATTTTTGTCTGTCTGGCCTATTGGAGTTTTGTAACAGGTACAGATTAAAAAGGAAGTGGCAATCTCATTTGTCTGCTTAACTGTGGAACTGGATTTGATCCCCAGAGTAGGCTGTCAGCTCTTCCTGTGCGCTGGAGGAGGAGTTAAACATGTTGTACTTGGATTCTTCTTGTTGCTGTGCTCTCACTTCTTTTTATCTCCCCTGCTTCATTTCTTTCCCCTTACGCAGAGGAAGCCGTGGGTTTAGTTGGAAAATATCACCTTCTGAATTCTCAGGGAGAGTTGTTGTGTGGGGTCAGTGGGACAGCAGCCCCTAGTCGCTGCACCCGCTAGAGCCAGGCCAGCTGGCTGAGGCAGTGGTGTAGGCTGTGGTATGTTTGTCTGCTTAGTATTAGACCAGGATTGAAATAGATACTTAAAACAAATGTCTGAGAAATATATTGACAGTAGTGGTGATACTGGAGAATCTTCTACATTTTTCACCTTTCTTTCTGTACTATACTTCTTAGGACGTTTTCACTCTTGTCCTCGGTGGCCCTTATTCCTCTGTCCCCGGTCCCTATCCTGCCCCACTCCTCTCTGCCCTTGTTCTTTGTTTCCTGCTTTTCTTTGAACAACATGTTGCATTTAGTATCTACTGGACATGTGCTGTTGTGTAACTTTTTGGGTTTTTAAGAGTCCAGACTCCTCCTTCACTACCCTTTCTTTCTTCTTCATGCCTGTTTCTAGAGTGAGCTACAGTGTATGTGCTGAAGGTCTTCGAAGGGAGAAAAAAATGTAGATTCTAAGACAAGCAGCTGGTATGGAAAAGACTGGCTGGTGTAGTTAACTGGGACAAGGCTTTAAGCAATTGTGAACAGTGTTTTGAGATTGCACAGTCCTGGATGTTTTAAAAAAACCATCTTGTCCTGTTTTGTAGTAATACCCAATGTTGAGAATACTAGCATAGTGTAAATCTGGCAAGGGATGGTGGTGAAAATGGGTGGGTTTTCTTCAGAAACAATAGTAACCTTTCTCACTGTGGGAATTTATAAGGGGCAAGATCAGTATGTTGTAAACAGTAGACATTTTGCCCCATTAGGTAGGAGGCAACTCACCTTGCCTTCTGTCAAGGCAAGTTCCTGTGGTACCAACAGCTGCTCTTTAGTGAAGTGTTTTGCCCATAGCTTCGTCCTGTCTTTTATAAAGATAGTACCATGTTGCAGGAGGCGACAGGTCCTCTTTCTTTTACATTGGGTTTCTAACAAGTAACATTGCTGCCAAACATGCTGATCCTAAGATACAGTTTCTTGCTCCAGAACAAGATAGTGTTTTATTCTACCCCCCAGCGCAGCTGTTGAACCAGGATCCTCTGCCTGAGGACTCGGTATCTTACTTCCTGACTTCATGGGAGAGGGGTGGCAATCTATCCGTAACCTCCTTTGCTGAAGTTCCTGCAGAACCCCCCAAGCAAACCTCCAGCCTTGTATTTCCGTAAACAGAGTGTTTAGTCATTGTTCTGGAGGATGGGCCGTGTGGGGTTTACCGCATCCGGTTCTGCCTTTCTTTTTCAAGCGCCTTGGAGGAAGCCTTGCGTTGTGAGGAGCTGGTGTCTGTCAGGCTGTTTCTGGCAGCACTAGGGCTTTGCTGTGAAAATGCCTTTGCAAATCCAGCAGTCTTGTTAAGCCAGCACTGGGTTCTGTTTAACATGGAAGTCTAGATCTGTACCTGAAATAATTCATGCTTGCAAAACTAAGAAAATGGGAGTGAGGTTTCAGTGTTTGTGTTGTTGCTGAGAATAGAAGAAATTGAGGCAATCTTTTCAAGAAGGGAAACATCCAGTAACTTTGTGAGGAGAATTAAAAACAGAGGGCTTAGAGGAGGGGTGAAACAAAGCTTTACATCAGAAGACTGATGTTTGAGAAAACTGTATTTGAGGATCACTGAAAGCTTGTGATATGGATATAGTAGGGCCTTTATAATTTTATTAAGCAGCCCGACTTTAGCTTAACCAATGCCTTGTTAGAATAATTATAATTGTAAAATGTGTGTGGTTGCACTTGCTCTTCAGCTGTGTTAGTGTGTGTCAAACTGTGTTTTTTAACAGCACTTGTCATTATGATGATATTTTTTTTTGCCATGCTAAGAGTTAATCTATTTGTCAAACTTTTTTTTTTCCCCCCATCTAGTCCCTATGTTGTCAAGTACTATGGCAGCTACTTTAAGAACACAGATCTGTGGATTGTGATGGAGTATTGTGGAGCTGGTTCTGTTTCGGACATAATCAGACTGCGTAATAAAACGGTGAGTAGAAACAACAACAACAAAAAACCCAAACACAAAAATATTTAACACTTTTGAAGATTAAACTGAGTTAAGACTAGAAAAGTCTGACTAAAAGTCAGAGTCAGGAGACAAGATCTAGGCTAATGCCAATGGGTTGTATCTTTGCCTTGGTTACTCAGGAAATGAACTTGTTCAGTTGTTCTTCCTATCTCTTTGCAGAATCAAATACAAAGATGCTGTGAGTTTCTTGAAAATTACAGCTTTGTATAAGGCACAACTGTGTGCGCTTCTTTCCCCTACCCTTACACATACAGACTGCCACAAGGCCACTTAGTACATACATGGTTTGGAGATAGGCATGGAATTGTCTTGCTCCCACTCAGTAATTAGGGAGCATGAGAAGTATTGGCATTAGTCAAGGAATGAGAAGGGGAAGGGATGCCAGGTAAGGTGTGTGAGAGGGACCTAGAGTGAGGGTTGTATGGAAGAGTCTTTACAGGCCCGTAACGGTAGTAATGTAGAGGAGGATGCAAACCTGTAGGAAGTGGGCTTTATCAGCTCTAATTAAGAAAAAGCTTCTCTGAAAAATGTTCTGGTTTAGATAATCTTTAATTCCTTTGAGTCCAGTGTCTTCAAGAGCGGGCTGTAACATAAGGTATTCATTTTACCAACAAGTGCTGAGAGGTGATCCTCTCCTTGCTAGCTCTTTACATTTTGTAAACATGCCCTGAAGTGTTCATTGCACCAGAAAGGGAAAGAGGAGACAAATACTATGTTTAGGCTTAGAAAATCAGGTGTAACAGAAAGAAGAATTAGATTTACTAGGCATTGGAGCTGATGTCCAGACTAGAGTGGCCCCCTTTAGAAAAGGTGGCTTACATCAAGGCTGTTGTAATGTTGAACTGATGTCTGGGGAAAAGCCAAAAATGATGAGAGATTGAAGTTTCTGCAACCTCTACAACTGGTGTTCTTACAGTTTTATACTATCCAAGGGCCAGCAGCTTCAGTGAGAAATGGTACGAGCTAGTCCAGAACTTAGGAGGAAAAAAAAAACAAAAACTTCCATTTAAATGAGGATTTAGACAAATAAGGGGCAAACTTGTGTGTGCATAGACAGAAAATGCTAGAATCTTTTATTTAAAAAAAAAGTGTGTGCATATATGTGTGTGTGTGTGTATTTAGATTAAGTAAATCGGGCAATCTAGTTTTATTTTAGGTTATTGACATGGTGGAGATTTGAGGGTAAGAGATGTTTGAGTCTCCGAGCAAATGAATACTGATATTCAGACTAACTCTTCTCCTTTTGTGGTTAAAGTTGATATGATTAAACAGCCTAATTTCTATTCTAAGAAACAGAATAATTAATAAATACATGGATGCATGCAATGATGGTAAAGTTAACATACCTTTTGTAAAAGCAGGTCATGCAGCACATGGCTAGTAGGGCTCTGTAAGAGTTGTTTGGCACACAAGTAATGCTGGTTGGTATAAAGCTGCTCTGGATGTGCTTTGTGCTGAAAGGTTTATGGAACCAGAGGCTTTTCAAGAAATGCACCTGCAGTGGCAGTTCTGGCATAGATGAGTAGTTAGTTTAGATGTAAAAAAAGAGGGTGGTGAGTAAATGGTTGTTTTGGGAATACTACATGGGTCTGTCCTGTCCTCTTTGGGAAAGAGGCCAGTAGAAATACTGATGAGAGAGGTTGTATTCCTAGTAGTAAAACCAGGGAAAGACGTGAAAGGCTTTGTGGTACTGAATGCCTGACTGAGGAAATAATCATAAGTAAACGTGAAGAGATCTGTTTGGCTTGGTGAGGGAAGTGAAGTCTTCATATACAGGTTCATGAGCACTTCAGCTTAATGTTTAGAAATAACTGAACAAGTAAAGTGCTTGCTAAAGATTACAATAGTACCAAGGGTACAACAGAACTGTGGAACTTTTTGTTAAACGTGACAAGTGTGATCAGAAGTAAAGAACACATCTCTAGAAGGAGATACTAGATGGTTTAGGATACTTCAGTGTTGAGAAGAGTTACCTGGAGGGATGGACATGGTGGAAGACTCTGAAAGCTAGGAGTTGCACAAAGAAAGAAAGATATGACTACATCTCACTGCTTATTACAAAACAAGAGGTCACTCGTGTTAGTAGATCCAAAGCCAAACTTTTTTTCTCTGCACATGATTGAGGTCTGCTGTATAGTTACAGAAGATCTTATAGATGCTTAGAGATTGATTCCATGCTTCAGCCATTAAATGTTTGTATTCAGCCACAGTCATTTTTTTCCTGGTCTTATTCCATTGTCTTTTTAAAACAATGTGCTTCAGAACTCTGGGCAGGTGAAGCAGACAGGGGTCACCGTTTACTTGACTTGTGCTTACATTCAGACAAGCTGCCAGGCTACACAGAGGTATTTTCTAACTTAGGATAGGGGATGTTCTGGTGCATATAGCAAAAAAACCCAAACCCAGCAAACTCCTCCATTTCTCACTTGCTGTGCCTTCGTCTTTCAAGTTTTGGAAGGTTTAGGCATAGGCTTTGGGCTCGTTGGAATTAGCTTGCTGTTTGTGAAAAGGGGCCTGATCACCCAGACTGCTGTGTGGTGGAAAGCTTGTGACTGTTACTGGAAGGAGGCTGCTTATAGTACTTCAGCATTCTGTTGATGACCTTAATATATATTTTTTTTTTTTTAAATGAAAACAGGAAGTGGTTTCACTGTACTTCTTCACAAGAAAAAAAAAAAAAGACATGTCTTATACTTGAAAGTGAAGAAGGAATGGATTCTCATTTTATGAGAATGTTTATCGAACAGGCCCAGGCAGACAGGGTTCTGTGCTCTGTAATTTTCCTGAGAAGTCAAATGAAGACTGTGGCTGGGCCAAGGAAAAGTTTACTTCCTGCTTCTCCATATGTAAGGAAAAGATACTGAGGAAGAGAAGGGTGAAGTAATTATTTTAATGGAATGGTCATTAGGATCATCATTTGGACTTGATGATCTTTAAAGGTTTTTTCCTTCAATCTAAATGTTTCTATGCTCATACCAAAGGAAGTTATAGGGAAAGGTGGATGTCCTCTCACGTTGGGAGGCAATGTTACTATGCATTTGCCTTGTTTATCTATAGAAGAATTTACTCATCTTCTTGTTCTGTATCTGTGTTTCCCTTATTTCTTCAAAAGCTTTGTTGTTTGCCTAGAAAGTGAACAACGCTGGGCTTTGCTCTAATGGACCAAAAATGAGGGAAGCAGAATTCAAAGTGAAGGAAATGTCTAGTGACTGTCTGGAGTATGTTCATATACAGAGGTTCTGAGCTTGACAGGAGCAGAATCTGTATTTCAAGTTGGTATGGATTTATCGTATGTTATTGTGGGGAGGAAGTGGAGAAAATGAAGGAAAGCTACAGGTAAAGGAATGGTTAATCTGTTGGAATGGAATGTTTATTTTGGAGGGGGTGAGGAAGGAAGTGACCAGCGTGCCACTGATTTGAAATAAGTGATAGTTTTTATTTGGAAGGGACCTCTGGCCATCATCTAGTTGTATCGCCTGTTCCAAGAAGATGAACTTGAAAGTTTGGCTAGGTTGATCAGGACCTTGTTCATCTGAGTTCTGAAAGTCTGGAAAGGGGCAGATTCACCAGCCTCTCTCTGCAGCTCTGGGAACTTCTTTCTTCTTGTATCCAACGGAACTTCCTTTGTGATAGCTTGTGACTGTTGCTTATTCTCTTTTTTTTCTCTGCCACTCCGAGGATTGTCTGCCTCTGTGAGGAGTTGGTTGGTTGGTATCATAAGGGACGTCCGCCGATGGCTGTAACTTTTTAAGGCTGTTATCTAGCTGCCTTGAGTTGGCATTAGTCAGCTCCTTGCCACCTTTGGCTGTGTCCCATCTGCTCCCATGTTTGCTAGAGCAATTCCTAAGCCATTCCACTTTGCTACTAGGCAGAGACAACTGAGAGCCAAAGATGATAGTTTGGAAATTTCTGCATCTTTTGTCAATAGATTGATCATTTAGCAGCAGGACAAGGTTTTTACTTGTTTTGGTTTGGTTGCTTCTGTTTTGGTTTGTTCTGTTTGTTTGGTAATTGTGTTTTGTGGTTTTGGTTGGTGGCTTTTTTTGTGCTTTATTTTGGGTTTATGTTCTGCATATAGACCAATACAAGCTCTTCTTGCTATGGTCTCTGTTGCTGTTGCTTCAAGCCTACCCTAGCCTTGGCATTCCTAATTCTGCCTCTTAAAGTCAAGGCAATACTTCTTTGTTTGTCTTCAGTAATCTGTTCCTCTTCTTTATATGCGTCAGTTTTTGCAGTTCAGCTCACTGGGGATTTCCTGGTGCATTGAAGATGGCCTCCTGCTGTGATTGCTCGTTATCTTTCATGTCAGGAAGGACTGTTTTCATACTTTGAGTAGGTTGCCCTTGATGCTCAGCCAGCTCTTCAAGGTTCCATTGCCCTTTAGGACAGCATGCCTGAGGATCCCACTCACTAGTTCCTTGAACGAGCTGAGGTTTGCCACATGGAAATCTGGTTCTGCTACTTGGTTTTCTCACTTCCCTTCATAACTTAGCCACCACCATGTTCTAGTCACTTGGCCAGCCTGCTTCTGCCATCTGTGGCAAGTTCTTTACTCATGAGTAACTGGTCTGGTGGAACACCTCCTGTAGTGGGCCTGTACAGGACCTGCAGTAAAAATTACTGCTGCTCACTCTGCATTTTTCTTGTACCCATCTGCCCTACTTTCTCTCAAAGGGAGTAAGAAAACCTCCTCTGGAACCCTGTTCGATATGTGCTGCTCTGTTCTCTGTTCCACCACTTACCTGAAGGTTTGGTGAACCTAGCTTAAAGGGCTTCTCACTAGGTTAACAAGTCTGTTGGCAAAGATACTCTTGACTTCCTTTGTCAGGCAGAACCTCTTTCTCCGCAGTAGTCCTCATTTCTCTGAGGATCCCGTGTTCATAGACACACCAATGCTTTGCTGCTGTTAGTAGGCTGGCTGGAAGGTGACTCTCTGCAGATAGGTCTGCTTCTGCTGGAGGCTTTCCTCTTGCCTGGCAGGATCCAGAAGGCTATCACACCAACCCTTGCTCGCTGAATGCAGATTATTCAGGGTCTCCCTTGGTCGTGCTGGCAGGGTCAGTGGAGGTGGTCTGAACAGGTAGGTGCATGGCTCCTGAGCCAAGTGACCTAGTGCAAGGACGTTTTATATGATGGTAAAGTGTGCTTTTTTTAAACAGTGACAACTCAAATGTTTCCTGATTGAAAGGCACGTGGTTCTATTGCTTAACTGACCTGTGGTTAGCGCTTGCATTGAGGTTCTTCACCTGATTCACAGTGCTTTGTTAGGAAAGCACTTTGAAGAATCAAATTAACTAAACTGGTGCTGATCACGACTGTGTGTGGACACGACAAATGCGTGTCGTTGTGCTACTGAATCATAGTAAAAATCTGTTTTCCAGTGGTATCTGTACTTAGTACTATGCTGAAGAGGCTCTGTACTGTTTTGTATTACTTCCATAGTTTTTTCTTAACGTCTGGTTAGCTGGTTTAGTACCACAGATGTGTTAGTAGCAAGCTGGAACTTGGTAGCAAAGAATAACAGCTAAGAAGTCTAACTTCCCTGTTCTAATCAGTGCGTGTGTTCTCCTATGGTGGTGAGTTCTTATTCTGTCCATTACTATAATATTGAGGTGTCCCCTTAGTTATAACATAGGAGGAAGGAGGGATTATCTCCATTAGTTTGAGATGATTACTGAAAGTCCAAACCTTGTCGTCATAATAGTTTAGGTGTCATGATTTGGTGCCACGCTCCAGACATAGGCCGTGACTTTATTGGAAGAGCACTGTCTTCACAGAGAGCATGCAGAGCTGCTTAAAAAAAGACATCTGAGATTTCATCTCGCTGAAAGCGAAGCTCAAGGAAAGTGAGCTCAGGAGAGTACACTCTCACTGAAGTTTGTAGTAGATAGTGGGAAACAGAATCTAGCTGCAACTGTAACAGCTTTTTTTCTCTCTGAAGATTTCTGCCTTAATTCAAGTTATACTTCAAATACAAAGTGGGAAGGGTTTTGTATTAACTGTCTTTTCTTCTCCCCTGCTCATTTGCATCTCAGCATCTTTGTTAGTCCAGCCTTGTCTTCACATAAATGAAGAATATGAGAGGTGTGTGATTATGGTAAGATTGGTGATGTTCGAGCTTCCCAGCTTTCGGTGGAGGAATGATTATAGCATGGGGCCTTTATTTGCCATGAGAGTGGACTTACCTAACGTGCTGGGGCTAATCAGACTGTTTAGATGCGGTAAGCTGACGCTTCCTGGAAGCACCAGCCTTAATGTGCATGTTTTACTTGGTGTAAAAAGAGCAGCTGGGAATGGACTCAGGCAGTTGCAGCAATTCCGCTGACCCAGACCCCTTCAGAGGGGCCTTTAGGAAGCAGAGCGACTGTGGGTAGAAAACCTGCAGATGAGTTGTCCCAGCAGCCGCAGGGATTAGGTGGTGTGTGGTAGGCTGCATAAATGCACCCTCAAGTCTCCGTTGTGTGTGGCATCCACCGGCAGTTAGATGTAAATATGAGGATTAGCTGTCTCCGAATAGATGTGGAACACCTGAGTTTGCTGTGATCTGCTTTGCTCTGAATTTCCATGTGAGAGGTTGGTTTCATGACTAATGGTTTTCTGCAGGCTGTAGAGTTGTTGATGTTTAGCGTTCGCGTTCTTTTAAATATGGGACTTGCATGTGGGTTTGATGATGAGGGATCTGAAGCTGCTTCATGGCTGACTCATATTTAGAGGACAGCACCAACCCATCAAAGGGACCCGGCACACAAAATTGCAACTAGCCAAAGATGCCGAGAGGATAAATGTTCCACGGGATTGTAGCTGAGGATCTTCACACAACTGGAAGCTGGAAACAAAGTAGAAAGATAATGACTGGGCATGACACTACATGTCTAGTGACTTCCTTATGAGGAGAGCCTGTGATTTAGGGTAAAGAAGGGAGGAAACATAATTAGGAAGTATTTTGATGTGTCTTTTAAGAGTTTATTTGTGGTTTTGTAAGATTTTTGAATGTATAGTTGGAGGAGCTTTGGATCTGTATTTGTATACTTTGGTCCCTTGTTTCTTCCAACAGTTGGTAGGCTCACAAAGTGTATCTGCTTCATGTATTCCCCCCAGATTGCATCAGGTTTACCTTAATGTACCACCTAGTCTCTATATGATGTAAAGAACAACTATATATTGTGTTTGGTCGTGTTTAAAGAAAATGTATTTTTGTATATTTGTGAACAAAATAATATTTTCATACCTTGTATTTATGAAGGCATGAGCCATTGATGCATGTAGGTAATCTGTCTGCAGGAATATGCCCTTTTAGTACAAGTGGGAATGCATTGTAAAATCCAAATGGGTTTCACTGTTATGCTCAGCGCAGGGGGCAGAAAATAGAACAGAACTTTTCAGCTGGAACCGTCACCTAGTCCAGCTGCCTGGCTGAAAGTTAAAGCCTGTTGTGAAGGGTATTGTCCAAATGCCTCTGAAACACTGGCAGGCTTGGGGCATCGACCACCCATTCCAGTGTTTGACCACCCTCTCAGTAGAATGCTTCCAAATGTCCAGTCTGAACCTCCCCTGGTGCAGCTTTGAATCATTCCCGTGCATCCTGTCACTGGATCAGCACCTCCCTCCCTGCTTCCCCTCCTCAGGAAGCTGTAGAAAGCAATGAGGTTGCCCCTCAGCCTCCTGTTGTCCAAACTAGACAAGCCCAAAGCCCTGAGCTGCTCCTCACAAGGCATTCTTTCCATCTCTTTCCCCGGCTTTCCTTCCCTCCTCTGGACACAGTTAAGGACCTTCACATCCTCCTTCAATTGTGGGGCCCAGAACTGCACACAGTTGAAGCCACAGCAACGCTGCATGCAGTGGGAGAGTCCCTTGTTTTGAGCGGCTGGTTGTGCCGTTTGATGCACCCCAGGATGTGGTTTGCTCTCCTGGCTGCCAGGGCATGCTGCTGTCACCTATTTAGCCTGCTGTCGACCAGCACCTCCGGATCCTTTTCTGCAGAGCTGCTCTCCAGCCACTCCTCTCCCACTTGATACTTGTGCCCAGTGTTATTCCACCCCAGGTGCAGAATCTGGCATTTGGACTTGTTAAACTTCATCCCATTAATCATCGCCTAATGCTCCAAGCTATCTAGATCCCTCTTGTCCCTCAAGAGAGTCAACAGCACCTCCCAGTCTGGTATCATCAGCAGACTTGCTAATGATGCGTTTCACTGCTGCATCCAGAGCATTGATCAAAATGCCCAGCAGAACTGGCCCGAGGAGCATGGCTGGCCATCGGTCGCTGCAGCCCTCTGAGCTCTGCCCTGCAGCCTTTAGGTCTTTCCTGTACTTCCCTGTTACTGCTTATCCTGAAAAAGGTGAGTTGTGCTCCTTGCTTGCTGCTTAAAGGTGACATGCACTGCTGTGGGCTTTTCTGACCGCTGTATGTATTTCAGTGTTGCTTATAACACTTCTTACTTTTGCAACAGGTAGCCGTGCTAGAGCTTTCCTTTCCTGATGGTCTCCAAATGATGTGTCAGGCTGCAGTACTCTAGAACTCACTGTCTTCTGGCTTGCTGACTTCTCAGGCCATAGTTTCTTTGCCACCCTTTGGGTGTGAGTGTTCTCATGCCCTCTCCTTTTGAGAGCTAGATTTTGCCATGCAGCTGTAAAAGCACTTCTCCATCTAGAGCTCATCCAAAGATCTCCATGTGCTTTAGCCTAATTTTTCAAGAAATAAAGCTAGGGATTTACCTTCTTAGGAGCACAATGTCTTGAAGAGACACCTGTTATTCAGTTGCTTGACTAATTTGAGAGTACCTTTCTATTCATCCTGACTGGGAAGTAAACAGCTAACACGGTATGAGAGAGCTGGGTGTAACTATGCAGAAATATATTGTTGACTTAGGCTCCTTAGAACTTTAGAGTTACCTCAACTTTCCTACATTAATTCACACTGGTAAACATCATGTGAAGAAATAGATTTTTCGAGACCGGAAGATACCAAGAGGCTGCAGCTACTTTGAAAGTTGTGAGCTGACGTGTTGTGTTATCTTCACATAGTGGTAGCTGTGCTTGCTAAAATGTGGCTTATCTTATAAACTGTATTTAGTGCCAGTAAAGATTTCTGTGCAGTTGTACAACTTCGTAGTGCAATAATAGCATCATGTAACATGGTTCATGTGGATTATTTACACTTAATGTTAAAAACTAACAGGAAACCTTTTGCATAGATGACAAGGTAATTAACGTAGTTGTAGATATTTTAAAAAATGTCGTGTTTGTGGCTGAAATTCAAGAGCCATATATTCAATCTGATCATATTTTCCTATGAGGATATCATCTAGCGATTGTTGAGTGATGCAGGTACTTTAAAAAGAACCTGAAAGATCATCATCATCATCATTCTGTGTGTCAGCAGCGAGAAAGAACGGTGTAAGAAAAATCCACTAGCATCTGGTTGACGTTCATTCTCGTTCTCAGTAATTTCTGGAATTGCCTAGAGTTAAAGAAACAAGTGATAATAGTTATTGGCACCTTCCAGCATAACCTTGACATCTTAGTCGTCCTTTTTCAGGGCTGAGTAGGATCTGGGAAAGGTCACTGGGGCCCATCTGTATGGGTGTAGTTCTACAGCTTTGTGTCACTGTGGAGCACAGGCAGAGAAATGCTTCTTTTCAAGAATTAGCTTTTACTTACATTCCATATAGAATGAAGGCACTAACCTTAAAAGGAGTGCCTCACTTGACAGACTCCAGTAAAATTCTGTAAACTACTAGGGAGCTGCTTGGACACTTGTGTTTCTGCATGCTTTATTATCTCCCAGCAGATAAAAAGTAGCAAGCTATTCATGACAAATACATTTTTCACAAGCTTTGTGATAAAAAATTTTCTATTTTCTCTGAGTCTTTATCTCTTGCTTTTTGTTTTGTGGTTTTGTGTTGTGGGGTTGGTTGGCTTTTTTTCTGTTCTTTTGAAGAAGTTGTTCTTCACCCTAATTTGTAAATCACCAGCAATTAGAAACTAATAGTGCAGTTAAGAAGCTGGTGGACAAAAGCTTGATACTACTAATTGTAGACTTAGCAGGCAGTCTGTATCTAGGAATTGGAGAAATAAAGCAAGCATGGCATTCCTTTGATCTCTTCTCGAATGCAGGACTGTGCTAATTGGTTGGTCAAACTGTGGAAAGAACTGAAGGAGCTATGTGTTTGAGAAATAGCTGTAGCCTTCCTCAGTAGAGAAAGGGCGCTCTCTTTTTCCAGGGAAGTGTCCTGGTGTGGTGACCACCACTACCCAGTCCAGGGGTGACCACCACTACCCAGTCCAGGGGTGACCACCATTCCCTTTGTTTTGACATAACTTGGCAATGAACGTGTGAGACCTTAGTGAGAAATGTGTTAGTTGTATATTGTAGAAGCTGTGCAGCATTCCTTATGAAGGATGTTGACATCTAAAGAGCAGTAACTTTTGATTGACGGGTGAGAATATTGTTTCTTCTGCCATCTGATCTGTATCGGTCAGCCCCTTGCTTGCTTTAATTGAATTCTTAAAGTGAAGAATTCAGCTATATGGATCGAGTTAGTAGATTAGAGTTTTGAATTGTAAATGCTCTTGGGCATATTCCTGTATTAAAATACCTAAGGTACATTGTCTGTATTACTTATAATAATTAGCATGAAATGATCATGTTTTAAATGGTTCAAATATATAGACTGTGTGCGCATACCTGAAAATGGTTTTATGTTTCCTTACAGCTAACGGAAGATGAAATTGCAACTATTCTGAAATCTACTCTTAAAGGACTTGAATATTTGCACTTCATGAGAAAAATCCATAGAGATATAAAGGCTGGAAACATCCTTCTTAACACCGAGGGACATGCAAAATTAGCTGATTTTGGTGTGGCTGGCCAGTTAACAGTAAGTCCCTGTGGAAGGAGAAATCTGCTGTAGTGCTACTAACTGTGCTCTTCTACTTTTGTCTTTTTCTCTGCCTTGAATTTTGTGTCTGAGGAGCAACTAATGGTAGTGATAGAGCTAACATTATTTATCATGATGAGTATTTAGTGTATTGCAAGGCTGTTTAGTTTTTAATTGTTTATTTTTATAACCCAGTGTACTTGAAATGCCTGATGATTTGACTTTAAACTTCTGTTGGAGGTTTATGATGACTGTCTGCAGTTTGGCCTCTGTCGGCTGATGGGCTGAATTTGTTCGGTCTTCAGTAGAAGTCACTACCATTAGACATTTGGGTGGCTAATTTAACTTTTAGATATAGAATTATTATTATTATTAAAGGAATCTGAAAATAATAATCTCTGGTTTAATTGCATAAATAATATGCTTGCAGGATACAATGGCAAAACGTAACACGGTTATAGGAACTCCGTTCTGGATGGCTCCGGAAGTAATCCAAGAGATTGGCTATAACTGCGTGGCAGATATCTGGTCCCTTGGTATCACTTCGATAGAAATGGCTGAAGGAAAGCCTCCCTATGCTGATATTCATCCAATGAGGGTAAGTTTGTGTAGTACTCTTTTCTTGTTTGTTCTATTAAAAAAAACAAACAAACCAAAAATACCCCACCCAAATATCACAAAACCTAATACTAGAGACATAGAACTATTTTTATGCACGAAGATGAAGACTAAGGCTTTTTACTTGCTGTCTTGGTTCCGATTTACTGCAATTGGCCTGTGTTTTAACATGTCTCAATAAGGCCTTAGAATGCTTTTATGTCTACTGGAGAGAGAGAGCTAAAGCAGTAAGTGCTTAATCCACTTGCAGGCAACATATAGGCCCTGTTCCGTACTGTGCTTGCACTTGGACAGCTCCATAACCAAGAGTCCCTCCTCCTTTGAAAGGGAGTTCTGATGTAAAGACGACCTAAAGAAGAATTCAGAATTGTCCTATGTGAGCACTGCGAATACTAGTAATACATAAAAACTGTCAGGGGATACTGACTCTTAAAGTCTCTTGCTGAATTAGTTTACTTTTTTGCAAAAGAAATTGTAAATAGAATTAGTTGCCTTATGGAAAGTAGCAGTTGTAAAGGAATTACTTGGAGAAGCTCATGGGAAACAATGTTTATCTAGATATAACTGTTGCCACTGTTAGATCTGCTTTTATTTCTTTGCAATGAGCTATGGAATAGCTACACTGATAGCACTGAGCACCAAGAAATACCCTGGTGTTGAATTTTTTATTTCTGAAGCCCATTTGGTATCAATAAGGCACTTCTGTGTTTTGTTTTGTTGGGTTTTTTTAATTAATATCATTTTATTCATTTTTCTTTGTTGGTTGCTGATATATCAGGATTTTAATATAAGGAAGCTGCCACTGTTGAAAGAGAAGGTCCTGTTCATATGTGATTACTGTAAGGTGACGCATAGATGAGTTCAAGTGTATTTAGTGCTGTTGGCTTCTCGAGTTTATTTCTTGTTTGTTTGTAGGGTTCTTGATTGGTTTTGTGTGTGTGGCTTTTGAAGCAGAGATGTTTTCTGAAGTATTTTTGCAATGTGTAGCTCTGTTAAAACTAGTGAAAAATAACACACTAAAATAGTTTTGCAATTAGAAACATTATATAGTCTTGGAAGCAAAGCTTAGTAATTTTCCTGCACAATTATTTTTTTCTGTTGAATTAAGTATTTTAAAATTACTGTTCAAACTGAAGATACTCCAGTGAAAGCTGAGAACAACGTGTCTCTGAAGCTTGTCTTTGATGGGAATTTAATTTAAGATGAAATAACATTTTAAGATATTTTGAAGTACTATTGATTACAAATTTAAATACATTTGTTCCTGCTGGGCTTTTTGGTTGTACTCCCAATGAAAATGTCTTAATTACATCTGAGTTCATTTTAACATCACTGTGTGGTTGCACTAGCTGTTGAAAGGTGAAGACTGCATTATCAGAGAGGATTTTTATATGCATGACAATAGCTGCTTATAAATCAAAGGTCACTGAGTTTGAAAGCTTGTGAATCTGTTTAATTCTTGTAATCAAATGAATGCTATCAAAGGCCAAAGTAATTTAAGACAACAATTCTGGATTACACAGAACATGTGTTCTCGTTAATAAATTGTCTTATGGTTTTTAAGGGCTTGTATGCAGTTAGTACTCTTGTATATTTGATACCTACAGTTTTTCTTAATTTTTATTAGCGAGTTGTTACAGTGGTTAACAAGAAATACACAGATTTTAGTTGCAGTAGTTTTCCCAGTGTCATACGATACAGCTTCACAGGACTTTTGGACATATGCAGATGCTTTCCTACTTTGTTTTAGTTACGACACAGAATCGACAGAGGCAAGCAGGAAAGCTTGGGCAAATTTTCATTGCTTTTGCTAGATGTTGCTGGAGTTCCGTGGTATTTATGTGAGGCACAATTGGGTTACTTGAGAACGCTTGTTGGAATTACCATCTGCACTGCTTTGCTGTAGGGTGGCTGGCACTGCCACAAAGGTAATGCCCTGCCAGTAGGCCATTTCCTTGTCAACTGCATTTACTGTGTAATAGAAATGTTACATGACTTCTTTAAACAAGTGTTTTGGCAGAGAGGAAATAGCAGATTCCATGCAAACAAGCATAGCTTCCTCTGCTTAACCGCACTCCAGCTACTCCAGAAAACTGCACGAGTTTCAGCTGAGGAGGAATGAGAAGCGAGAGGTGCAAAATGGAATTGCATGTGGGGACAAAAACCAGCTTTTTTTTTCTGCTGCAGTATTCCTGTTTTAGTGTATTTGACTGTGTGTCATCAATGTTATATTACTTGTTTCTGCTGCAAAGCTGAGTTTCAACAGAACTTGCAGCTGTCCTGCTTGGTTTTGAGGCTCAGAGGTCAAGACCATTTGCCAGCCCAGTAAGTCTAATGCTTTACTCGTCTAAGAATTGTGGAGTGCCTCACCTATTCAATGTCAGAGTCCTTCTGTGCTTTTGCTAATGGTGAAAAGTGAAAATTCTGTGTTTTCTCTCAGTTTTCATCAAAGGAGGAGTATTTTCAGGTGGTTTTAAAGGAGGAAAGAAATACAGAGGTCCTGAAGGATGCCCTAAAGTGTTGTGATGCAGCCACTAGAAATAGCAAGGAATGTCCTGTTGAGTCAAAAATCACTCAAACCTAGATAACTTAGCTCCTGTAGCAGGACTGAAAGCATGTTAATTGCAGTAGTCAGAGCAGCAGCTAGGGCTGATGTGGCTAATTTGCATCTGCCTTTGATTGCTCTGCTGCCATGAGCGGTTATGAAGTTGTAGTGGAGCTAATTGAAGGAGGCTCCAGTGTGGTGCTACAATCTCTACTCTGAAGCTGCAGGGATGTGTTTTAACAGCTGTGTTCCTGGGTCCCCCATGGACTGGAACATGTATGCTGTCCTGTAGTGATCAAGTAGTTGTGTCCTGCCACTGCCTGAATTGAATTCAAACTGTTAACTGCTTGGTTCAGTCTCTGCCCTTCATTCAGTATCTGTCTATATTATTTGTTTCGTTCTAAATTCCTCTCTTTTTAAGGTCTGTAATGAAAGCAATGACATGATCACTCATTGCTGTGAGGGTATCATCAATTGCCAGCAATTTCAAGCCAGTTTAAGCGTGGGCTGCTGTTTACAGAGACAGCCTATCCTTAGCCAGGAGCTCCTGACCTTTCTGTTAAGCAAACTACTAGCTTTTTTGAGGCCTCTCATGGAGCCGGATAAAGGAATTGATGTTCTGGAAAGCTGACCTGCCAGCAGTGAGCTGGAGAAGTTAGAGGAGCATGCAGATGGGCAGGGGAAGCGGGTTGAGTGGAGTTAGTGCCTCCAGCCGAGCGTGGAGCCTTGTCGAGCAACTGTGAAACTGCAGCCTGTGTTTTATAAAACTTGATTTTGTCTGCAAGTCAGCACTTGACACTTAGAGGTTGCTGTGCCTCAGGTGAGTTCTGGTAGCTCTCCTCCTCTAAGGGGAGAGAGAGAGAGAAAATTAAATGAAAAAACAAGCTAGCCTGCCCTTGTCCCCCACAACTCTCTTCTTTCATGGTTATCAGGCAGCTGAAATAATTCACGTTGCTGTGGTATGGAAGAAGCTGGTGGTAGATGTGTTTTTCAACACTTCACAGTATTGGCCTTTGTTTCTTTACGGTGAGGTTTGTTGGAAATGGACATGTGGGTATCACATGTTCTGCAGTGGGTTAGAGGAAGCCAATTTGAACTCCTTCCATTTGCCTTAAGTCCAATCATGATATTTATTTTTCCATGGCACTTACCCAGATTAACCATGCCTCCTGCTTAGCCTGTGTCATTTCTACCCTGCATTAATCTGTTTGTAATAACCTTTTATTCCTGATGTATCTTATAACAATCTACCATTTCCCAGTTTTTTTTTATTCTCAGCATATTGCATTAAAACTGGAGATGGAAGTGAGAATTGATGCTGTGTAAAGCTGTAAGAACCAAGGAAGATGTCACATTGAACGTTGTTGTCTGACTGAGACCAGTTTTTTTTAATTGTAGAGAAAATAGTTTCCTCTGCACCTTTTGTGCCAGAAGCTGAGGAGAGGGAAAAAGAAAAAGCACTTGTGGTGATGTCAGATGTCTTTCTGTGTAGTCACTTGCATTTCTTCTCTCCAACAGATGGAATTGTCTCATTGATTTCTATTATTTTCTTTCCGAGTTCACCTATCTTATCTCAGCATTACTGCTTTTAATTTAGAGTAGGTTTGTAAAAGTGTATTAGGTTGTTTTCTTATTTTAGTGCTTTTGCTTATCTTTAGGAAAGAGGTTAACTTCTAAAAGTCCTTTTCCTTTAAAGAACTTTCTGCAAGACTCTTTTTGTTAATTTGTAACTTGAGATCTTGCCTGCTGTTTCTAGATAGTGAACTAATATTTAAAGAGATTTAAAATATGGATTTTTGATTGTATATTGCTGTTTATTATTTTACTACCTCGTTCAGAATCTTGTGGAAGAATGACAACGAGCTGTGGAAGGACTGAGTGCGATTGCTCAGGGAGGTTAAAATTCCTCAGTATTGCCATTGTGCATTCTGTGCTATGATACTTTCCATACCATTAAATATCCTATGGGATTCTAAGCAATTTAGCATATTAAGAGTATTTTAAAATAGTTAAACCTTGAGTCTTGAAAAAAGCACGTGAGACCCTAACACATCCCCTGCTGTGGAAGGCAGGAGTGCGTGCAGGGAAAAGAACAAGGAATCACCACTTCTCCTCCCACCGCATCTTCCACTGTTTTCTTGTCTTTCCTAAAACATCTGATTTCTTCGGACAGGATTTGAGTGTGTGTCATCTTACACAGTGCCACAGTTGTTCTACGTGCATGATGAGGTGTGTTTACAGTGGCACCTAAGAGACTGATGTGACATGCTTGAGACGGTAGACTGGAATTGGATAAGTATGTGTCTTGCTGCAGCCTTCCCAAAGGGCTGTTGGAAGACCTGTGGACCTCTCTAGGCTTTAAATGGAACTTTAGTGTTTGCTTTAAACTGACCTAAATGCAGCTGGTGGCAGCAGAGGGGTGGGGGGTTCCTGCCTGTTCCGTGCAGTTGCATCGTTCATCGCTGTTGGAGCGAGCGTTCAGGGGGCCGCGGGAGAGCTGACCAGGTAACAAGAATGAGCTTTCACTGATGCTGTTAACGTGGTGCCTGTACTAGGTGGGGACAACAAGGGGTGGCTGGAGCCTGTAGGAGAACTGGGTCATCCCTTTTTTGGGGATCGGCCCAAGTTGGTGCTGAGGTTGACTTAAAGTAGTTGCAAAACCCGAGTCCCAGCTGTCCATTTGTGAACTTACTGTGATTCTTCCGTCTTGAAATGCTATGGCCATGATACAGTGCTCGTCTAACAGAAAATAAAGTATGGTTTCTCTACAGATTGGGGAGTTGGGGAAGAAAAATCAGTGTCAAATGAGTTGCTTCCCACTTAATAGGAAAAATACCATTTGTCCTCTGGCAAAGCTTGCAAATAAGTGTTTTTTCCCCTAATACTCCAAGGAACATTGTTTATCAAGAAGCTGTACTCCCTTCTTTCTACAGAGACAAATGAGATCTCCCCCTGGGTTATGGGACTCCTGAGAGTACAAACCACATAACCACTTGAATATGTACAGGAATTCAGTTCTCTTTACCGTAGAGATTCACAAAGGGTGCAGAACTGACAATCTACGTTCTTTTAATCAAGGTGCTACCTTGTCAGTACCTGGCTCTTCTTAGAGAGGAAAAATGACATAAAGCAGAAAGTAAGGAGCAGAAGAAAGTAAAAGATGGGGATAATGGCAAATGGGGTTGGGTTGATCTTGCCTTTGAAAATCCAGAAGATGCCACTGAGGTAAGGCGGTAGCGTGTGAAATCTGGAAGAAGAGCTTACTAATAAGAGGAAATCAATCCTTTATAAAGGTTCATGTTCATTCATATTTGTCTAATCACAGAATATGACATTAGCATTGATACACATACTGCAGAAACATGACTTGAGGTGTGTGTGATAATTAATCAGGGAAGGATGAGGCCCTCTTTCTGTCCACATTAAAGCTTTCGAAAAGCCTGCAGCATAATGTCCCTAATTGTTCTCTTCCTGTAGGTATTTCTTTCCTTACCTGCTTTATTCTTGCATCTCTCTGTCTTGTTTTGCCCTGCAGTGAAGAGATGGCTTGAAAGTTCACGTAGTAAAACTGTTGCAATATAAAGTGCAGTTGTGCACTTTATCTGTGACTGTAGAATCTAGAATAAGTGGTTTATGATGGTTTAGAGAATGCATCTTCACTTTTTCATATCACTAGAATTTTTTTGGATAGACTAAATAATGTTTATTAGTGTTTAAAGTATAAATTCTTTAATTTTTTTAATGGTATCGGGTTTGTTGGTTGCATGTGTGTGCAAAAAGGAAATGTTCATCTGTCATGTGTAACCAAGTAGCATAAGTGGAGAACATTTGAAATTTGCACTGGATCTGGGTTTAATTTGAATTAAATGGAAAACATTTATTTCATGCTTCTAAATGAGGATTTAATTAAAATTAAATTAGCTCATCTTGTTAGACTTACTCCTGGATGGGAAATTTGAAACATACTTCACTTGATGGTTGGTTTTCTCTGACTTTGATTAATCACTTTCAAAGCGAGCGGAGGGTCAGTACAGTGATTTCATAATTACACACAAGTGAGTTAACTTGAAACTTTAACTGAAATAACTGTCAAGGAAGTTTGATCTTGGTGAGTTTCATGTAATGCTGTGTATCTTTTGTGCATGATTCAGATTCTTGGAAGTGCTAATTGGGGAAAAAGGACCGTGCCGTGACACTACCTATTTATCTGCAAGATACGTAGTAGGGAAATGTTTGACCTGGGAATGGGAATATTATTTTTCAAAGGTGCTGAATGAAGCCGTGAAATTGATGGAAGGATTCTTGATGACTGTAATGAGCATTGTATCAGGCCCTACACCTGTAATTAAATAAATTAATAACATCTGTTATTAAAGATTATCTGAGAGAACAGTTATCATGGGTAAAGCCAGGAATGTATTCACCAAACTAGTGCAGCACAGGTAAGCGTTTCTCTCTGCTGCTGAGCTGGCTGCTTTCTCCCTGGACAAATGCTGAAAACAAACAAGCAAACAAACCCCAACCAAAAAGCTTAATGCAGAAATTTTCAATTACTAGAGATCTGCTCCTTTGTGGTGTTAGTAAAACTAACAGAGCAAAACTGTTCTGCAATTTGAAGATCTTAAGAAAATTTTATCTGAAATAGGCAATTGGTAGGAAATAATCAAAAAACTAGGAGTGGAATTTTAATGCTACAAGACTTTTTTATGAACTAATTTTACAGCCATTTGTATTTAAAGAGGCCTTTCTATCATTTGTACACACCGTTGTATGCTGAGCTTATTCAGGTTCTTTTTAACTTGCGCCGTGGACCTGGAAAACTATTCAGCAAGGTGTTTATGCACAGACTTAACTCCTTTTACTACAAATTCTACAATACCCTGCAGAACATTATAAAATACACCACAGGTTAAAAAACTTTTAAGTGAATAGCTATTTATGTTTATTACAGATGCTTCTATTTCTTTTTACTTCTATCATCTTTCAAGTTCCAGGATTAACACAAAAATATACAACAAATTTTTATTCAGAGGTCTGGCAGCTAGTTTTATTGAAGAGGAGGGAGTTTGTGTGTTCCTTTGAAGTACATATGTTTGTTTGTTTGTTTTGTATGTGACTAGCTCTCATTCAGGCAAAAAAACCCTTGGTAAATAATTTTCTTGGATGCTTAAATCAACACTTATTGAGTGTTCATTGTATGTTCATTTTTTTTTTTTTTAACCTTTGGCATGTTTTCTGTCAGTATAGCTAGTTGACTTGTAAGAAGTGCTTTAGAGAGACTTGACTACTATCTTGGCAATTTCTTAACATGTTATGCTTCTTAAAGGCAAAAATATACTTGGATTTTATTTATAGGAATATTTAGTTGGTTTTGAATCGTGGGAGAAAACTGCAATCAGATTAGTGGGAAAAGACTAAGCTTCTATAACTACTTACTGTAATATTTTTAAACACTTAAAAGTCTATACAGATTGTTTTACTTGGTAAAAAAAAATTCTAAAAAATTGCTTTAGATTGAAAGGAGGGTAAAATTTGGAATGGAGAAAGCTTATTAAGACTGTATATACCCTGTTTCTGTCTTGGTATTATATTCCCTTAAAATGTACACCAGGTCATTTTTAAAGAGGATGATGCATATTTAATGGGAGAAATTTATTTATTTGAAAGGAAGGGTTGCCAATCAGTCTAAATTTGTTTCAGTTAAAACTTGATGGTCTAAAGACAACTTATAATCCTGTTCTTGTTATAAAGTATTGTCAAATTTGTAGTATCAGTTGAAAAGTTTATGGAAACTTTGTTTTAAGGTGCTTTAAAATAGAATGAAATCTTTAATTTTTATTTGATGGCACCTGTTTTCATTTTGGTTCCCCAGCAACACCAATGGTATCAAAAATTGCCTGTAGACCACCCTGGTTTTTGAGAAGAATGAAACCAGCCTGGCTTTTTAATTTCAGCCTTTTATTTTACTGGGTATCCACGGCAGAAGCAGCTGTATTTGAAAGTTGCATTGTCTACCTGCAGAAAAGTAGACTGCAAGTTGTTGGGGTTTTTTTTGTTTGTTTTTTTTTTTTAAAGCTGCCTGGACCCAAAATTTTATTCTAGATGTAAGTTGGAAAGAAATAAAGCCAACAGAAACGTTACCTCCAGATTTCTACTCTCTTCTGTGCTTCTTTATGATGTCTGAGAGTTCCCACTGATTATGAAGATTACATGTATGGTGTTCCAAACACCTCCAGTCTTAATTCATTATCAGTCTCTAGTTTCTGTTTCAGGAAAGCAAACATAGACATAATTCTTGGAAATACTGCTTATCATTACCTGCCTACCTGAACAACTGCTTAGCCAACAAAAGTCTCCTCTGCAAAGTGTATTCCTGTATTGCATGCTATACTGTTGATGATTTTAAAAAAACCATTGGTGGGGCAAATCAGAACTAGACAGAACTTCTGATGTATAGTGACAATTACAGAAGCACTAGAGAGTCTGGGAAAATCAGAGCAGTTCTGGAAATGGACAGTGATCTGTTCTCAGAGAAGACTGTTCAGTGGGTTCGGGCCTCTGCTGGAACTCAGCAGCACCTCTGGTGGCCCCCGTGGTCCTTCCCAGCTTTCTGGTGCTGTCACCGTAGGCTTGGCTGGCAGCAGAGATGGTAGCCCAGTGTTCTCTCTGCTGCCAGCACCTTTTTGCATCCCGTGAATGTTTACATAGCTAAACCAGGTAGCGTTAGCAAGCCGGTTTCTGGGCAAACTGACATGCATGTGCTGAGAGAGCCCTCTCTGTCACCCGGGATGTTTCTGCAGTTCAGTTCACTAACTGTGAACCCTGACCTCATAGCAGAGGGTGTGCCTGCCTTGGGCAGGTGCATACAGACGACAACACTGAGCTTTGCTCATGCTCTCCTTGTTGTACTTCTCGTCGTGAGTTTCTCCAGAGCAACCGTGTGTACACTTAAAATACTGGAGTGGTTTTGGTCAGGCGAGGGAGGAATGTTAGTCCATGTTGCTTTTTGTTTGTTTCTCTCAAGAGAGAGAAATTAATGTGTGCAACTAATTTGTGCAAACCGTGTTTCTTGATATCCAGAAACGGTAAGCATTTGGTTTATGGGGGTGAAAATGGCCATGTGTAAGTTCCTAGTTTTTAAAACAAACTAAAAGAGAAGCTTTAATGAACGCAGTGTTGTTAAACAGATTCATTGAATTGTGTAGAGAAATCAGTACAAGGTTTCTTAAGTTGACCATTCATGTGAGTTGTCATATATAAATGGGGACTCGGGAGCAACTGGGTGTGGTTCCGCTTTCTTGATGTGAAAATAGGCAGAGTAGGAAGTAGCTGGAAGGTCTGTGCTAGACTGGAGGCACTACAGTGAGCTGATGGTGCTAGAGAGGAGTCTTCCTGCTGTAGCCCTGGATGAGTGGTGGGAGAGGCTAAAAGGCAAAGGGCACGTCTGTCTGTCTGTCCGGGTGTTGGAAAGTTGATGGGTGCTTGGATAGCAGTGCTCTGGGAAGGCTCTACGTGACTTGGCTCCAGCTGGGAAGCAGTAACCGTGCTGATGGGCGTCTGCATCTAGATAATGTGCCTGGCCTCTCAGTTCATTGACCTTTACCTCCCTCCACGTAAAAAGTACCTGCTGCTGTGGGCTGTGGTTCGTCACCTTTACAGCTGGATTCATTCATGGTGCCTGGGCTGAGCGTGGTCCCCGAAGTCAAGTGGCTGAAGCGTATGGTGCAGTATGTCCACTGTTGACTTCGTGCCAGCTGGGGGTAGGTTAGCATTTGGTTCAGCATGAAGCTGGCTGATACAAAGTTTAACCTATCTAAACGTGCGGGAAGGGAGCGTGTTCTGTTTCCAGGCTGGCATTGGGATTCTTAAAGCTGGTTTAGTGTTGTCTGAAAGGAGCTTTGCTGGAAAAGCCCGACTGGATCAACACGTCCCCAGCACAGCTCCACAGCACGAGTGAGAGCGGAGCAGCGGCCAGCGTGTCCGTGCTGGATGCCTCGGCTGCAGCGCGTCGCAGCAGCGGCCTGGACGGCCTGGCTCGGCCAGGGCAGCAGGTGGATGTTGGCATGGCCTGGCTCCATCCCTTCTGGCTGTACCGGAACGGCCCAGGCCTGCCCTTAGCTGCACGTTTGTCATTGGAGTTCTTCCGAAAGCTTTCACAGAATGTCTGTGTTAAACTGCAGAATTACAAACATTCTCAGAGTTTGAACCGTATAGAGAGAGATGTAAAATACCCCCTAAAGCCTTAAAGAAACCAACCAACCAACGAAACCCAAACAAACAAAAACAGAGGCAAGCTTTCGGAAACTTGAGAAAATGATCGCAAACTTTAAACTCCTTTTCTACCTTTTTTCCCCAACTTAATGAAAACGTAGGATCTCATCATCTGAGCTCACTACCATGGAAGGTAACACCTCTGAGGTGCGTCAGGATTTACACCTAGTGTTTTCTGCTGTCTGGTGCTTGTTGTACCTGACAAACTTGTTTGGTGTTGTCACTGAGCTGATCCAAATGTCTGGTTTGATAGAAAGCTTGGGGCTTTTGGGTTTGTGCTGTTTCGGTGTGGTTTTCTCTTGTTGTTTGATTATTTGTCTGGTTTGGGTGGGGTTTGCGTGAGAGTTTGGTTGGGGTGGGTTGGGTTTTTTGGTGGATTTTTTGGTTTGGTGACAATTTTCTACCAAAACAGAGTTCAGTTGATTTAATGGTGCCAGAGAAGCACTGAAGGAGTTGCAAGCATGTGACAGAGTGTAATCTCCCCTTTCTGTGGTGAGAAGCTGTTCTATCAGCATAATCGTATCATGTCAGCAGTGCTGACACAGCTTGTTTCTGAACAGCCTTGTCAATTGTTTCATCTCTGACTTTCTGGAGGAAGCAGTTTACCTCAGTATACCTGACCGTACCAAGATCTGCAGGGAGAGGTTGTGGAGAATCTGCTCCCAAGAACCAGCCTTCTGTTTGCTTTGAAACATTCTGAAGATTGCCAGCGATACCAAACAACCCTGTATGCTGAGTGGTTTAGAGGTACCTGAGCTTTCGGTAGTACTGACTTCCAAATGGATGGGGGAAAAAATAAATCACGTTTGTACTTACAGTTTTTGGAGAGTTAATTGGAAAAACCTAAACTTTGTGAGGAAGTGCTCTGGTTTCTCTTTTGAGACACATCAGTCATTTTGATCAAAAAAGCCTCTGGTGTTCCTCGTCCCATCAAAGAAAGCAGTGAGAGCTTAACTACTCTGCTGTAGTCTAAGCTGAATCCTACCCTTTCTTTCTGGACCATGCAGAACACGTAGATTATTTAGCACATTTTTATGTTCTGATTAGACCTGCTTTTGCACATTTGCTTGGACTTGGAGACTTGGATTTATGCAAGAAGAGGTCAAAGCAGGCTGTTGTTTTTTCATGTTAGAGTTGTCTATTGTATGTGTGCATTCTTAAAGCATGAGAGGCACCCCCTTCGCATCACAACTGCCTGTTCGATCATCTGCCTCTTGGAAGTGTTTCATGGAGAGATCAAGTGATCCCTGTGATGATTATTGTTTACTTCTGTGGTTGACAGGTGACTTAAAGACGACTGGTCTGTAGTCAGGCATGCTTTGCTTGCAGGACACGGTAACATACAAATCAGTTTCCTCATGTTTGGAAGAAAAGGCAATGGGTACCTTGCGGGGGTTGTTGTCACTAGCAGGGTACATGCAGATAGGCAAGGAAGAAAGTTTCAGTAAAAAAACCCCTCGCCCTTCATTTTTGTGTCACTTTCTTTATCACATCTTCCTCTGTAGATACTTCAGCGGCAGAGCAAGGGTAGAAATGTAATGTTTCTGACTGACAGCGTTAGGACTGTGGTGTTAACTTGGGGCTTTTTGTTTATTTATTTTTTTAAAGTCTGTAGGAGTCTATATTTCTGACTCTGTATCTTTGACAGTCCCTGCAGGTAAAGATTTTGCTACGGCACATTTTGGCTTCCTGGGACAGCTTGAGCTCATTGGCTGGCTTTTTGTGGTGTCTGTTCTTGACCCTTAGTGCTTGATCTTCTGACGGCTGAAGTCAGTGGGTGTAATGTTCATTTTCATAAGCCATTAAAGGGCCATGTGCCTGCCAGGTATTGTTCTGCGCAGTGAGCGGGTGCTTTTCCCACTGCTGCTTTGATAGTCTGCTGAAGATGTTACCTTGAGTACTCAAATTCAGAATAGAAAAATATGCTTGGTTCAGCTTTCTTTCAGATCTTAAGGGAACTCACTTTCTATAAAATTCACCTTTACTGCTAACAGAAGACAGAGGTCTACAGTGAATTACCTTTGTAACTATCAGCAGACACGTGGCAACTGGATGGAGACTGGCAACCCTGGCAAGTGCACAGTAACTTTGGGGTTTTTTCCTGCTAGAACATGACTTTAATCATGTGGATGTTACTAAAATAAACAATTTCATAGTCCAGAATTTCAGCTATTGACAAAAGCTTTCACCTTTTTAAGTTTTCTTTGACAATTATGTTTTAATAAATAGCCTTGCAGACTGACTTTAAAGGATTACCAGGGACCAAGACACCAAATTTGGTGCTAAAGACAAGCATTGACAATATCTTCCCTTCTGTTTAAACTGGAGAATTGTTACTTAGACTCAGCTGCTGTAGTGGATTCACAAGGCAAGGTGACTTGTGCTTTATTCCCTTCACTAGCTTCATTTTTGCTGTCATGTTATGAATCGAAAGCTCTTATCTCATGATTGCTATGCCCAAGATGGCCTTCAGTGACTAACCCAAATATAAAATATTAAATTGTTTATTTGTGGTTCAGTACTTATTTGTGAACATTCAGGGAATTTTAATATTAAGTTAGTAAGAATTTTACTAGGGTTGAAATGGTAGCTTTTGCTGGCTGTTGAGACTTCAGGACTTATTAACAAATAAAGATTGTCATCTGCGAGAGAAACTCCTTCTACATAGTAAAATGTTGTGTTTCTAATGCCTTTGCATTTCAGCTGGCGATGGTTTAAATTATGACACCCAGTCCTGTGCCTTAGGGCTCGCAGTTCTCTAACTTTCTTCAGATGCATTCATAAAGCAGTGCCTAATTTGTTATGAAATTGAAAGAAAAGTTGTTCAGTAATTCTAAGTTGTGCTGCTAACATCTGTTTGTGATAAAATATTTGTAATATGATAAGAATTTGAAAGAATTGTGTGATGACTAGTTTCAAATAACCGTTCCAATGATAGTCAACCAAAGGTGGGTTTTCCTTCTGTGAGAGTCATTTTTACATATGGAGTGTTAAGTCCCAATGGCAGAGAAATCTAATATTTATGCCTAGGATCTATAATGGACTTAAATCTCCATCTGATACCAGACTGAGGCTCTGTCAGCTTTATTACTAAGAACGGGTGCCTTGGGAATGCTAAAATAGTGTGTAGAAAATGTTTGTTGTTTACGTGGGTCTTGTTATGCATTCCCAGCATTAACTGGATGTCAGATACGTCCTTTGGAGCAGAATTCATCAGATCTTCTGGTAAATCATTCTGTATTTATCTGTACTGATAGGTAGGTTCACAAGACAGCATTTTAACTTGGACTCATTGGATATGGCCAGATGAAAAATGCAGTTGCAGGTGTTGAATCACTGACTGAATTTATCCTGGTTTTATCCTATCTGAAACTTCTGCTGCTGTTTTTAAAATCAGCTTTGTAGTTTAGTCTGTGCTTGAATTTCAGTTCAATTCAGCTTGAATTGTTTGTCTTGTCTGGATGCACGGCTCCTTTCGAAACCATTGCTTGTGTCAGTCGCACAGCGCGGTCGTTCCAGCCCAGCCATCTCTAACGGGCACACTCGTGCTCTGTTCGGTTCCTGTGCGTGAAGAAAGGGCAGAGGCATCTCACATCTCCCTTGCCTTTTGTAGCTCAGCTGATTTAGGGTAAGTGACATTGGCTTCAATTGGATATTCTTTGTCCTGGCTGGATAGCATGTTTAATCATCTTTATGGCATCCTATGCCCTGTGGTTTTATGTTCCCTTTACCTTGTGAAGCCTTATTCCCTTCTTCAGTGGGTGTATCCATTTATGGACACAGAGGGTAATTCCCTGGACACTGGGCTTGGTGGGGCCTTGGTTATGCAGTGCTCGGGGCTGTGCCATGGGAAAGGCCCTTTGGGGTATGCTGTGCTGGTTTTGAGTCGTTGCTTCCGAGTATCACCACGTAGAGCTTCTTGTAAGGAGCCGAGAGAAACCCCGGGAGGAGTAATCAAGGTGTCGCTGTCTGCGCTTTCTGGTCGTGCTGTCCATTCTAGAGAAGTCTTCGCTTTAGCACTTGCTCCAGGTGCCCAGTGCCATCTCTTCAGACAGAACACCCAGCCTTCCTCTACCTGAAGTTTGAGCCAGTAGTTTCCAGCAGCCTTCCACCTCTTGCCTCGTCTTCCAGTTCAGTTGCTCTTATTTCTGGTTTGAAATAGATTTTGGGTGTGCTTTGCAGCCTTGGATTTGCGGAGGAACGGCAGAGTTTTATTGGGATTAGTTTATGAAGGAGGGAAGCTAACCAGCTGATCCTCTTGTTTGTTCAGTTGTTTTTAAAGTGCATGCATCCCTCAGCTGATGTTGTAGATGTCAGGCCTGCCTTATTTTTCTATTTGCTTACGAATATCTCTTGCCTCTGTTGTCTCTGCTGTAGGGAGCTCTTTAGGTACTATTGTCTCAAGCTGGGGACCATCGTGTTGGGTAGAGGAGTTTCTGAGAAGCTGCTTGAGTGGAATGAATACATACAATTAGAGCAAGAGAGAGGGGTGAGATCTTCAGCATTTTCAGGGGTGCCTTTCTCAGATCGGATTGGTAGTTCCACACCCTGTGCTGTAAAGTACTGTGCCATTCAGAGGCTGTTAAGTGACATGAGTCCTGATAAGATATTCTTTGAGATGCTTTTCATGTGAATTGAGTTTATTCATTGAATATTGCCAGAAGAGCCAGGAGAATGAATGCCAGCCTGGTTTTGAACAGGAGAGGAAAGGCCATTTACATGTGACTGTACACAGCTGCCATGGCTTGAATAACCTTTGCATTCGAAATTCCTTCCCCCTACCTGCCTTGAGGTCTTTTTGTGTAAGCTGGGGACAAGCTGCTGGGAATTAAGGGCATGATAAGGCTCATTGATGTGATACCAGTGTTTCTAGTTGCTGCTTCAGCCATTGCTCTATTCTTAGCATACTTCAGTGGCTGCGACAGCCACACTGCTAAACTGCTTTTTCCAGTAACAGTTGGGAGGAAGTAGAGAGGAGTAAAAGACCTTGACATGGTAGAAGTAATATCTAAGCCACGTAATTGGGTGTATTATTGAACAAATAACTAACTGGGCTACTGTTTTATAATGCATGCAGCATTATACTTAGCACTTGATATTACTGCTTGAGAAGTGGAAAGCCTGTGAAAGAGAGATGCCAAATTCAGAGATGGTTAGAAAGCAGACCCTTGACAGCCTTGCAGTCAGTTACACTAAGTCTAAACTGGTGTTCTATTTAGTGGCAGAGGTTGTAATTAGCATTTTATAGCCAGTGTTTTTGTCAGGAAAGATTCAGCCCTTGTTCATAACTAAGACATTAAAAAAGACACATTGTTTGTTTGCTTATTGGAGATAAGCTTGAGGATTTTCCTACCCCCTGGAACTGGCTTGTCCGCGTTATCGGTAAGGGTTCCAGTGTGACTAATTAGATGGCAGCTCAGCTTGATTTAGGGATGCGAATGGTATGGCAGAACTAGGAGAGGCTTAGACAATTATTATTTATAGTGTTTGCTAAATGCTATGTCTTTCTTTTCTACTGCAGTAAGTTAAGATGAGCAAGCTTGAAAAGGTTAGTTAGCCACTGGGGAGAGTAAAAATTAAGTGGAAACTACATTATTTGTACTACTTAGAATATTAAAAACATGGATTTTTAAATTGAGTGGAGAAAGAGGAAACAGCAAAACCTTCTGGGGAGTCTGTTCTTATCTATCACCTCAGGGTGGAAAGAAATGGCTTTTAAATTAGTACTTTTCAATGTGAGAATTCTAGAGGGTGTGCAAAAAAAAATAGTAGTTTTTAGCTTCAGTTCTGTGTTTGATGTTCATCAAAACATAATTCAGCCAATTTTGTTCTGTAGCCACTGTATGACCCACCCAGTGGCAATCAACCCCCCTTCTTTTTTTTGTTGGACTCTTTTTTTTTTTTCCCCCCTTAAAGGTAATTGGCCCATGTTTAACTTAGTAAATGTCATCTGGACTCAGTAAAGAGCAAGTGACCTGCATTGAATTAGTGTAATTCTAATACAAACAGCACATCTCATAGTTTTGGCCTTATACAGGAAAAGAGAAAGTTGGAGAGATTTTTCAGTTTGATAAATAAAATTGAAGATCCAGGGAGCCAACTTTGGCTTACAGTTAATTTTTCCTTCTTTCCTTCTTTTAAATAATGATTTGAATTTGAATTTTGTGCGTATGTTTTCTCGTTGGAACATTTCCCCTCATGGAATAATCTCCTGCGGGACGTACGTTGTGCCGGTTACGAAATCACGACCATTCGTTACCAACTGCAGTTTATCGGCCACCATCCCCTTGATAGATACCTAGTCTCCCAGAATCTGGGGGAGTGTTTTACTGCTGTCATCTCATAGGATTGCTTTGGAATGCCATTATGTTTTATTTCAGAGAGCAGTGGTTACACCTACCAAGAGGAAGTGCCACGAGGGACTAAAATATCAGTTCCAGTGCTGTGTTTGAATTGTAACTCTGATCTTGTAGTTGTGCTGTTATTATTTACTTTGGTCTGAAAGGGGCGTTACTTTTGAAAAGGTAAGGCTAGTGTCATTGCGAGGGTGACAGCTTGCCTTGGTTAGACTTCTCGGTGCGTTTGGCCATTCAAATGCCCAGATTTTACGCTGTGATGACTCCCGCTACTGGTGTCTGCACCATGGCCTATGGAGCAGAAAAAGCAGTTAGCTTTGCTCTAGCCACTGCATTTCCTTGCAGGAAAGGATGTGCACTAATCTAGCAGTGACGTGAAGGGGATGCAGCCTAAGTGATACTTTTATGAAACTGTTAGGTAGGGTGTTGGGCACGCTGGCTAGGCAAGGACACTAACACTCTTCTCGGGTGTACCTGGGAGCTGGGAAAGCAGCACCGCTGAGTCTTGTATTCTCTCAGTAACTTGGGTGTCTGTGGAGCAGACACACAAGTTTTCCTTCTTCGGAAGTTCTTTCTTTTGGTACTTTAAGATGTAAGAACTTATTACTCAGTCACTCTTTCATAGACTAGAAATTCTTTTGCAATTAGTTAGACATTTCAATAATTTCAGTGAGATGTAGGTATTGAACATCTGGAATACTGTAATCTGTCAGTTAAATTTTAGTCCTTAGTTTGAACACTGCATGTGAATTGGCCATTTCTCTTTATACTGGTGGTGGACTTTTGCTGTCCCCTGTTCATCTGGTGCCATTGCAAGATGGGGAAGTAGGAAACAGCAAACACAGTGAGCATTGTTCCTTTGTGCTTCATATTTCTTCTGTTAAACATGATTCCTCTATTTCTATACCTAGGCTGACCAAACATCATAATTCTGTTCTCTTATATATATCTCTCTATACACACACACACATTTATTTATTTATTTATTTTATTACCAAAGTCACCTTTGGACATCCCAGTGAGCTGTCAGCCACTGTAGTTTTTTAATTCATGGAGTGCAGGTTATTTTTCTAGCAAGGCTCTATTCCAGTTGTGACATGACTAGATTAAATTCACACTTTCTTTTGTGCTACCTGTGACCTCTCAAAGTATTGACTCTCAGATGTGAGTCTACATAACTGACATAAAATAAGAGGTAGAGGAGTTGTTTCAGGAGAGAGAGCAACCTGTGGAGGACACACATGGAGTCTCACTGTGTCATGTGCTCTCCCATGGAATTTTCAGGTTAGACAGGAGGAAAAGGCTGTGTTTTCTGAGGCCGTGTGGTTTATCTGAACTCTGGGCACACGGGAAGGCGGCGGTGGTCGAAAAGATCTCTCAAACACGTGCCCAAATTTTGGTAATGGAATTGTGAAACTTTGTCTGTAGGTTTTGGTAGAATACCGGGACAAATTCTGGAACTTCTCAGGTAGCATACTGGAAACTTTCCTACTCTGTAACCTGAATGTTCTTTGTTGAAATTTAAACTCATTATCTTCTCTTCTGTCCTTTATAGACTTGAAAAAAAAGATTCTTTTCCTCCCTCACTGCACTGGCATTTAACACGCTGGAGACTGTTACCATGTTTCTCAGTACAGTCACCTCTTCTTTAGACCAAGTAATGCTAATTCATTCAGCCTTTCCTTGCAGATTGTGTTTTGGTTTAATTTTGAACCCCTAAATGTTATGGTTGCTCTCTTTCAAACCATCTGCAGTCGTTTCAGGTCTCTGAACAATGCTGTCAGGTCAAGACACAATGCTGCTGGAGGTCTGACATTCCCTGCACGAACTACTGCATGTGTACTGGATGCTCTGTGTCGGTATTCCCGCCTGTGGTTATGGCAGGGGTTTCAGGTTTAGTGTCCTCTGAGTTTGCTACAGCTTTTTCTCACAAATATAAGTTACTCACTCCTGGACTCTCTAATTAGTAAATATAATTGCAACTGCAGTTTTTCCACTTCATGTTGCAGTAAATGTTGGTATATTGCTGGATGTAATCACTGCCTTGTTTTCTCAGCAAGGGCAGAAAATACTGTGGGAAGAAGACAGAGATTTTTGTTGTTCTTTTTATTCCAGTAAACTATATTGTTGGAGTTTTCTTGGAAGGGATATATGTTTTGTAGCCTGGGTAGCAGAATTGGAACCTTGTAGGCATTATGTCTGTGCCTTTTCAAGGTAGTACTGAATCGGGAGTAAAAGAAACCATGGTGAAAGAAGACTGAATGAATCAAAAGAGCATTCCCTGGATTTAGTCACGCAATGTGCGCCTTCAGAACCATTTCCTTGTTTTGTAACTGATAAGAAACTAGTTGTTCAAGTTCAGTGCTGAAAAATGAAAAAAAAAATTGTTCAGGTTCAAGACTGTTCTCCAATGTTCTAGATCTTTTGGATTCTGTGGAAGAGGGTTTAAGTGATAGCGGGATGCTTCTGTCCAAGAGAGGTACCAACATACGTGAAGACACCTTCTTCCTCTTGTGATTCCTGGACACCTGAGTGGCTGGGAAATACCCCTTAGGCAGCGAGCTGCCTGGCTCTTGGGCAAAGAGCATCTGCTGTAACATACAAGCCACTCTGAGAGGTTCTTAACTGCTGAAGTTCTCTGAGGATTATGGTAGCATCTGGGATTGGCTCCTAGTCTGAAGTGTTGCCCTCCTATACAACTATGCTTAAAAATACCTTCTTTTCCAAGTTTAAGGACATCAAGTAAAAATCTACAATTAGAAGGATAAGCCACTACTTCAGGTACTTCTTTCAGTCTAATGACAGCTTCACATCTATTTTTTTTTTCTGCCTTAAACTCTGCAAAAGTCTTCTGCTCTCAAAAAAAATAATAAAAAAATCTTCCCCAGAGCACATGTGCATACGTGGGCACTCCTCTTCTTCCTCCGCCCCATTAGCTGTGTCTTGCTTATGCTGTGTGGAGATTGAGGGGACTTTTCTGAACAACAATCATGAATGAATTTGTGGCTCATTTGGGATTTCCTTTTGGCGAGTGCAATTGTTGGCAATACCGTCCTGGATGGTGCCCGAATGCTGCAGTTTCTTTCAGGTGTTGGAGACTTGTGCGTGCCTGTAAGACTTGCTGACTTTCCTTGTCGTGTTTTCTGGTAGTGTTTGGATTTATTTTTTTTTTAATGGTCCCTGGACAGTGTAAAATTGTGTAGCCTTGTAATTATCGTGGATGTAAACCTTTCAATAAAATGTTGTAATTATATTGGTTTATATCTATATGGGATAATTTGTAAGTTAGGCATTTTTCTCTGAAAATTCATCTATATGTTAATTTAAAAAGTAATTCAAAACCTTTGCCTGCCTTGGGTAGTTTAAACACAAAATCTTGAGTAGCCTGCAATTATTTTTGTTTTCAGTGAATGCCTTTGCTTTCAAAATGGGGTAGTTTCACTTACCAAAGACAGACACCATTGCCCTCCCACCCCCAAAAAGCACCAAAGAAACCATGAAAAAAACCCAAAACAAAGAAGCTAAAGAACAGTTAAAAATCTTAGTAAGATTACAGATATTTCCATGCTTTATTTTTTATTTCTAAATAACTGTTTATTTCTAAATAGACTTTAGAAAGGCATTTGTTGTACTTCTTTAAAGGCTTGCTGTCTAAGCTGAAGGAGGGGAGTAATATTTTATTACTCATCTGAAAGAAGAGTTTAGTAGTGAATAGACATGCAGATGACACGCTCCTTTTAGATGAGTTAACAGGTGGAACTTGCTCTTTGTTTTGCTAATTGGATAACAGCCAGTGCTATAAATTCTGCCTTTTAAATATGACAGTGCAGATTTGTCTCAGGATATGGTAGAACTTTAAAGTTGTGATATGTGATGGGATTTAAAAGTCAGTCGTGTCAGTTTAAACCTGTTAAACTCCAAACTGGACGAACTCATGGCCTTTG
The DNA here is from genome assembly GCA_025331215.1 of Actenoides lindsayi. Taxonomy (NCBI): domain Eukaryota; kingdom Metazoa; phylum Chordata; class Aves; order Coraciiformes; family Alcedinidae; genus Actenoides; species Actenoides lindsayi. The sequence goes on along the minus strand of WTSP01001442.1, from coordinate 12,442 downwards.
CTGACTTTTCCAAGCTGTTGTCACAGAACAAATTATCTGTAATATTCTTTAGGAATTTAAAGCAGTTTTGTTCAAGGCAGTATCACAGCATCACTGAATACCTGAAGTTGGAAGGGACCCGTGAGAATGACTGAGTCCTGCTCCCACCTTTAGTAGAAAGAGTAAGTTCAGAGGTGAATCTTGAGGCAGGGTTCTGTTGCATGCAGTGCTAACAAGGCAAGGGTTGATTCTTTTCAGGAGATTTCCAACTGCCCTGACTATTGCAAAATGTTTGAGATTGGTATCTTTACATTGTTGACCTATTATAACTCTGCCGATGTTACACACTTACTGTCAATAATAAATGTACAGGTCAGTGTAAGTGGATTATCTTTCAGTAATCCATTTTTGCTGTTAATCATGTGATTATTCTTTCCATTATGTATTTTTTCTCTGTTTATTACTTTATTACTTTACATCTTAAATGAATCATGCTTTGCTTTGAACAGCAAAGGTCATAATTCCAGCGGGAAGCTTATAAAAGTGAATGGTTGTTGAACTACTGGTAATGGTTGGTTGGTTGGTTTGTTTCTCAGTTTGTCCCCCCCCCTTTTTATTTTTTAATCCTAAAATAATTTAAATACAACTTTAAATGTATGTGGTGTCTCCAGGAGTTAATCAGTGGTCACTACTAAAGAGCTACCGACATGAGCGCAGCGGAATCGTGTATTAAATGTCACACACGTTATCCTCCTTTGGGATTACAAATTCTGTGTTCATTCTTGTTTGTTCAGAAGCTCTCTGGACTAAATCTCCCCTTGCCCCTTCCTGCATTCCAACTCGTGCTGGCAGTTGTGGCTGGGTGCCCTGGGAGCTGGTGATGCTGGAGCGTGTGCCAGCGCGGTGCTCGGGGCTGCTGCTCGCCGCCTGAGCTGACGCTCCCTGCTGTCTTAATTAAACAGCTACAGGAATCATTCAGCTTTAGCTTAACGTTGGAAATAAAATTCTAGTGCTAGCAATAACCTTTTTTTTTTTATTTGGTACTATCCCTGTTTCAGGTTTTGTGAGAGGGGAAAGCTGTCTGTTTTGGTGATCTAGCTTTCTGAATAACGTGATTGCTGACTTGTTGGTTTGATTTTCTTGTGGGGTTTGGGTTTTGGTTTTGTTTTTTTTTAATTTTACTTATATAATGGCATTTCTAACCACTTTTCTTTTGATGATTCATTATTAAAGTAAACTGAAAAATAAGTAACTTTAATGAACATTTCCCCCCCCACTTCTAAATTGGTAAGAACTTCTGCAGTATCTTAGCTAACAGGAGAAGCAGTTTTCCATTGAGTGGCTCGGTCAGTCTGGAGCATTTATTCACTGAACATAGCAAGATAAATTTGCATTATTTTGAAAGATATAATTGGACGACTTCCTTGTCTTTAAACAGGTGAAGTGCTTTTCAGCAACTGTGTTTTGCACTGTTACAAAGTTTTGAAAAAGACTTTGTTGTAACAGTATTGTAGTTGAGGATTTAAAAAACAATCCTCAGAAGCTCTCAGCAGCGTAGAACCTGCGAGTATCTCACCCTTCTTGTGTTTCATTTCTAGACAGCTGTTGAGTTGTGATTAAGTAGTTAGTGGTGTTTCAGTAGCCTTGTTGAAGGCTATTGAAGAAGGGAGGGGAAGTGTTGTGACATGCATCAAAAAGAAGAGAAAAAATGTACCTTAAATTTGCACTCTAAAATGTGTTACTGAGTAAAATGTATTTTGGAGTTTGCTTTCTTCAGTAGATTGATAAAATAAGTAGTATAATTGTGGTGCCACAGCCTAGGGAGTCACAGACTGCCTGTGCATGTCTTGTATCCTTAACCTCTATAAAAAAAGCCTTTGTAGATTTTAGCAATGGAGCTTCAGAGCGTGCAGATCACAAAATTGCCACAGCATACACACCTTTGCTGTCTCCTTCAGTAACATTTGTGATACTGAACAAATAATCACAGTAAGAGTTACCCTTTTGATTCCCTGCAGTTTATTGCAAGGGATTTATTTTTTCCACTAAACATTAGAGATAGGTTATTCAAGGAGCTAAAACCCCAAAGACATAGTATGTCTAGCAGATTACTGCTGATCATTTAATGTGTTCGTGGGCTGTGTGAAATAGATACATTACTCTGACTGATAAGAAGAGTGAGCTGCAAGGATTTGCTGATAAGGAAGTTCCAAATCCAATATATGAGGGTCTTATTTTTCTTTTGTTTCCTAATTCATCATCATCACCGTAATTACATTTTCATGCCAATAAAATTCTCCGTAAAAGAACATTCACACAAAAAAATGGAATGTTTTCAGCCTGGACTTAATTTTAAATGGTGGGCCCTTTAAGAATAATAAAAAGAAAATAACATGCTGACTTGGCAGTTCTGCTCTCACTGAAGACTTGGTTCTCAGTCCAATATTCAGCTTAATGGTGCTTCCAGACAATGCTTATGGTACAATTAGGGGGTTTTATTGTTTTTAGAAGGATGATTGGATGGTTAAAACTGAAGATGGAGTGATAAGATGAAGCACCTTGGCTCTATATTTGATGTATACTTGAGGAAGACTTGCTAGTCTGTCTTGGATATGTAAGAAAACGTGGAAGGTGATGTTGAAGATGGGGGAAAGAGAAGAATTAGCCCTAGCTCTTTTGTAGAGCTCTTTCTCTGAGCCTGCCCCCTCTGTTGAACAATTTCCTCCTCAAGTTTCCTGCACTCGTGACTGCCAGCTCAGCTCTTGTAATTGGCTGGATGGTAGCTTATGTTTGGGGTTTCTTTTAAGCAACAGTTGCCTAAGCCTGGCTGGGTGAGCACTGCCATCAGTCCTACAGTGAGAGCTGAGCTAATAGCAATAGCTGTGGGAAACTTCTAGTGAAAATTATAGGTGGAATGGAGGCAAAAAATTACTACTAGTAGTAGTTTGGGAGGGCACAGGGACTGGCGAAATACAGGGTGAGATGAAAGAAACTTGAAAAAACCCAAGTCTCTTAAGTTCCTGCTTCCCTTGGCACCGACAGAACAGGGTGACTAAAGCAGCTTAGTTTTGTTTTAAAATAAGATAGAGTCATTTTCCAGCAGATGTGCTTGACGAGAAATGGAAGCCAAGATGAGGAATAGGTCCCTTTCAGATAAGCATTTGGGTTTTATTCCTGGAGATTTGGGAGCAGCTTTACGGTTTTTCAGGACTGCTTTGCAGGGTTCCTGGAAGGAAACAGAAGTGTTGGGAAGCTACATCACAGACGATGTTGGAAGAGAGCAAGTGTAACTTTTCTACGGAGAAATATGCAAGCCCAAATTAGGAAGTAGAGGGGGAAGGTGGAATGGAAACCCAACATTTCAGGCTAGTTAACAAAAGGAGTGCTGAGACGTACATGCTGTCGTGGCATCGTTGAGTTGCACTAAACACTAGAAATAACTAGTTCCTATATGGTTTCTTGTATTACAAAAATGCATCTAAGTTTTTTTCTTTCTTTTGGCTAAAACAGCTCATTTAGGTTTTAAAAAGTCTTCGGTTTAAGCGTTAAGTAAATATCCATGTTTCTGAAGTAGGTATTTTCAGCAAACATACAAAGCATAAATGTGGATTTAGGACCCTAATTCGAGTGCTTTAATATCTCCTTTTGTGACTTTTATTGCCTACCATAAAAGAATGATTCATGAATTCCCTCTTTCTTCTCATTGTCCTTTGTGAAATATAAAGAAGTCAGTTCTTTGCTGTCAGTTCTTAACTGCTGCGTAGTTGATGAAAGCAATTGGCAAAGGCAAATAGTTTTCCCAGAACATCGGAGCTGAGCAGGACTCTGACAAAGCTTTGCTTACCTGTGGAGAGACAGGTCAGTGTTTGCTCCGGGACAGGAGGTACGGGTTGTGGCAGCACGGGAACAGAAGGTAGGAGGCTTGTAGTAGTAGGCATGTGTTTTCAATAGCTACTGCAGAGCTAGCTGTTAGGAGTTGCTACAGATAAGATTAAAAGTCATCAGTTCAAAGTTCAGAAGTGATCATTACTTTCAAGGACAGAAGGAGCTGAATTTGTTAGCCACCACTTTGCACCAGACAGCAGCGCTTTGCTGGTACTGACAGTTACTCTTGTGTCTGGAAATGAAGCAGGTAAGGCCAGTGACAGATCATAGAGTGCCACACTTGCTGCCTGGGTTCGGCTCCTAGTGCAGCACAACTGAAAGCATCAGGCTGTTGTAGCTTGTGTCTTTATCCAGCTAAACGACCAGGTCTCCTCTTGCAGTTCTTGTATTAGGCAGATAACGAACGAGTTTTGTAAATCTCGAAGTATTTGAATTAAAGCAAACTGGTCAGTACTGAAGCAGCTTCTTATTGAAATTATGTTAAAGTGTTTGTGCATCATCATGCACGGGTTCTGCTTTTCTGCAGCTGATTGAGAAGAATGAGGGTTTGAACACATTAAACCAACTTCCAGGGCCAGTCAGACTTCTTAAGAAGTTATGGATAAAATCTCAGGCCGTGTTTCAAACACAGGCTGAAGCTTCTGGTGCTCTATGTTAACAGTGTGTGTGATCTCTCATTTAATTTTTTCCCCTTTTTTGAATATGTATTTCTGCCTGTGCTCATAGAAAAACAAATGAACAACTTCCACTCCCTTTCACTTTGGATAATGTGGTTGAATTGAACCTGGGTTTAGAAGAAAATAATAGCTGATTTTGGTCAATAAACTTAGCTCTCAATAGTGTGTTGATGTTGTGTGTAAATGTTAAGAGATGACACTGAATGCATTTGAGATATTACATACAGAAGTTCAAATTTTCCCATTCTTTTGTAGTAGTTTCTCAGAATTGTACTGTTTGGGTTTTTTTTTCTTCTTATGAGAGTAAATCTATAATGAGAGGAAAACCTGGAAAAAAAAGAAAATGGCATAATCTTAGGGTGGACAATTGTGGGTTTTGGGGTTTTTTTATATAGCATGAATCTCCCTTCCTGTTAAAAACCTCGGTTTGCATATGGTTCTCAGCAGTGTGAAATGTCTGTTACACAGGTAGAACGCTGCCGTTTCAATTGCAAGTAAATTCTCACTGCTAGTAGGCCAGTTACTTGATTGTTTTCTTTTTGTCATGTTTTACTGTGGTCCTATGCCGTTTAGCATCCCTTTCTAAACCTTACCAGGAAAAGCAAGTTCTAAAATGACACCTGCAGAATTCTGAATGCAAGAGGAGATGATAATCCTACCGAGTTTCCCAAGTGATGCTATAAAGCTAAATGCTTTTAAGGGAGGTGAACTTGACTTCCCACATCAAGTTTGTCCGTGTCTGTTTAAACAAGCAGTGCTGTCATTTCTACCAAGAGTTTCCAAAAGAAGAAAATCATCTCGCAAGATTGATAACCAGCAATAGATAAAATAATGAGAGATGTGCACACTGGGTTAGAGTTTAAATAGAGAGAATCTAAAGGGAAGTAGCTACATTAGGAGCAGATGGATTTACTTCCTGAATCTCAAGCTCAGTGGAAATCCTAGCTTACTTAAAATTTGTCTTCCAGATTCTTAGCCCGATAAGAAAGGTGGATAAAGCAATTTATTTACTTGGCTTCAATGCTGTGGTGATGTGTTTTGTTTAAACTTGCTATTGCTATTTGATTTTTATCTAGGCTATTTTTATGATTCCTACAAATCCCCCTCCAACTTTCCGGAAGCCAGAGCTCTGGTCTGATGAATTCACAGATTTTGTCAAGAAATGCTTAGTGAAGAATCCTGAACAGAGGGCTACAGCAACACAGCTGCTACAGGTCAGTAAGTTACTGAGGAATGCAAGTTTTATGACTTTCATCCTCTAGTCTCAAACCAGAACTATTGGGAAAATTTCTACAGGCGAATCTCATGTTAACTCTCGTCATGCTGTACTACATTTCCACTTTGTGATATTTGCTCTGTTAGCTCCTGTATTTCTGCCCCTATTATTGTATTTCTCTTCTAAAAATCAGTTTCTCTTTATATAGCTTAGTGCTGCTTCTTGCTATTAAAACTGGATCCTTGCTGTATGGGTAGAGGCCCTCAGCAGGTATCAGGATTTAGACAGGTGGTCAGGAAAGGAACTGAGCCCAAGGTGCCCCTCAGTGTGGACCAGCCACGGGGTGTGTTCAGCCTTTCCTTCTGGTGATGTCACATTAAGCAGACGTGTTGCTCTGTGTCTTAGAAGGATCTGATGCAGATGGTACAAGAAGCAACTTGTTATGCTGCCCAAGTGGGCATTTGTAAATGTGAGGCAAGTTGGTGGTGTGGAGCCAGGACAGGGTGTGCCTGGCTTTCTCCTGCTCGCTGACCTGAGCTTCCAGGGGCTGCAGACATTCAACAGCTGCATCTCTTTGGTATGGAGATAGAAATAAATCGGAGGAATTTCCAAGAACTAAAAAATCAAACGGGAGGGAATAATCTATCAAGCAAGATTTAATCTTTGTGAAATGGACATTATTTTCCAGGGGCCACATATCTTAGTGCATGGGGAAGAGAGGAAGCACTAAGAGAGTTTCTTCCGTTGGCCCCGGGTTTGTGTTATCCACGGCCTTCAGGGCTGGTAAATAAGCCTACAGGTAACGAAGGAAAAACAAAGAGCAAGGGTAGTGAAGGAGGGGGGAGAAAAACGAAGTTCTAGAAAAAGTTATGATAAATTCTGTGATGATTGAAATGGAATCCAAAATTTCCTGTACATTTTGATAATGAGACAGATGTGAAAAATTCTGATAAATCTTTTTCTCCTTTTACTTTCCTGATTCCTGCCTAATTCATTTAACTGTTGGAGAACTTAATGTTCTTTTATCCTTTCCACTGCTGTTGGTAAATACTATTCTTAAATTTCTTTGTTCAACAGTCTACCTGAGAATCTGATCTTCTGAAATTTCATCTGTAAGACACTCATGCTAGATTTATTCTACCTCAAGATAGCAATAGCCTCTCTTAAAATTTGAGATCCAGTAAGCTCCACTACAAGGAGAACATAATTTTACAAAGTAGTTTCCAATAATCGACAGTCAAATCCATAAGATATTTTATTGTTCACACCAAACCCTAGACTGTGAGGAGAGTAAAAATTGAAAGCTGGAGATTTTCATATGGTGAATCAGTACTTAAGACCTCAAAGACTTGGAAGCTTGTGTGGATAGCTGAACACTGCCAGCTGGATAGGAGAGACTTGTGTTGATGTGTGCAAGTAAGGGGGGCGGGGGGAAAGCTTGAGTTCCTCTTCCCACATGCTTCCTGGCCAGAAGACCAGGTACTGTGCCCAACAGGACTACGTGTTGCTGTTCCCCCACATCTGGAATTTGGAGCATGTGTGGTAGAGCTGGAGGTGCTGTCGGTGGAAAGCACTGCTTTTGGGGACAGACCATGGAGGAAAAAGGAGAGTAACTGAATTAATATATCGAGGGAGGAAATAGATGCTAAGTGTAGGACACGAGGCTTCGTCAGTTCTGTTCTTTGTGGAACAGCTTTTTAATATTAATACATTTCTGAGGTACCTTGAGTTTAGTTTTACTGAAATTGTATTTGAGTATAAGGATGCAAGGATCAGAATCTTTCTGACAGCAGGTCTTTGCTAGACAGCAAAGTGAATGTAAATGGTACTGTGCACATGTCTTAAAGGAAAAAGGGATATTTTAAATGGCCTTGAGTTACAAATTGATCTTCCTTCTAAAAGGTGGTTTTTTTTTTTGCTTAATCTAGACTTCAATATCATAGATCAAGAAATTTTTTATGTACAAGATTGTGGAAGTAGGCAGCCATGGCTGCTTTGCTTACAACCACTAATTTATGCTGTCAGTTTGTTAAGATTAATTAAATTCTGTAACTGAATATCTGGAAAAGTTTGTTTTTCTATGTCAGACAATCACCACAGTATGTATTTACTACTTACTGCCTGTTTCCTATGGAAAATTCTATCCCTAGCTATAAAGCAGTTGTTGTACGATTACATTTCTCAAGGCTTGCTTTTGTTACAAATAGTTACAGTAAAGTTTTAGTTAGGAAGCATCTGAAAGATACTGTATGTTGTGGTAGTGCAGATTTTAATCGTTGTGTAGCGTACAGTTCTGTTTGTCACTGAGATCTGTGGTGTCGAATAATACTTGTAGCTACATCTGAAGCATAACTATTGTAATGGTTATGCCATTTAATGATTGAACCTTTTTTTTTCTAGCATACATTTATTAAGAATGCCAAGCCAGTTTCAATTTTAAGGGACCTGATCACGGAAGCTATGGAGATCAAGGCGAAGCGACACGAGGAACAGCAGAGGGAACTAGAAGAGGAGGAAGAAAATTCGGTGCGTACCAGTTCTTGCTGTAACTATCTGTTTGCCCCTGCTTTCTGTATGAACTTGTGTTCAAACACTTTACCAGGTTTCTACCTGGGGTTTATTCTGTGAGGGCTAAGTATTCCACTCTTATTTATGATGAGTAATGCTGCTGTGAGTAATGCCACATGAGCCAGCTTTCAGCGTGACTTCATGAGATGTCCTAATAGAAAGTTTTTCTAGGAGGTGGGGAAAGAAACTACGTCAACTTCAGCTGTTCAGACTCACTTGTTAACCTAACTTTTTGTGAAGTCTAATCTGCAGAATGGCTAGTTGTGATGCACGGTAAGTAGTGAACACAAGTTGCACATATAAAGTGGATATGGTAACAGCATTTCTTTCTTCAGATGGTGTTATCAGCATATGTTTGAGGAGAGAAGCAGTTCAAGTGATAAATAGGTTGCATTTAGTGTTTTTGGCAATGTTAGGAATAAGTCAGTGTTCCTGGCGTTATTACTCTCCCTACATGATTTATTTTAGCGCTGTCTTGTGCAATGCAGCAGTATGTACTTCAAAGAAGTGTATTGCCACATATATAATGAGAACCAAGGTCGTTCAGGAATAACACACAAGGAAGATGGAGACTGGAATGTCAGTAGACATCTTATAGCTCTGAGCAAACACAGAAGAGCAGTGCAGTGCTGCAGTCTGCCCTGTCCCAAATTGCAGAGTCCTTGTTATGTGTTACAGAGTGTTAGCTGATGATCTATATATAGGAACACCTTTCAACCAGATTCTGTGCAGTGTTTTGTATCCAGCAAACACTATGGCCTTTTGTTTGCTGGATGTTTTTCTGTTCCAGGAGTATGTTCTAAGAGCATTGATAGCTTGTGTTTATAAAGATGGTTTACTTTGGATTGTATTTGCTTAGTCAGTAATAAAACAGGCAGGGAAGGCTGGGATTATTTTTTTTACATTAGGAAATGTTGCCTATGTGAAGATGTGTGACTTGACATGAAGAGTTGATGTTTGTGACTAGATGTATTGAGTAGCTGATCTCTGACGAAACTGGTTTATTACTGACATAAAAACTAGCATGCTTTCCTCCCTGCTGTTGCCTTCTGAACTGAGGACCTCAAACGCTTGAGCATTGTTGATGTCTTTTGCATTAACCCAAAATTAGGTATGACATCTAATTACTTCGTCTGAGGTTCAGCTGGGGAGTCACATTGCCAGGCACAGCCAAAACAGCCCGTGCCAGCTCGGTGTGTGGTGCACAGCTTCCCTCTCCTGCTGCTGGCTGGAAGGGTAGGGCACCAGTTTGGTCTGCCTCAGCTGAAGAAGCCTTTGGCAACTCCTCCTGCTTTTTGCAGAGGTACAAATGTCAGAATGTAACACTACACTTTTTTTTTTTTTTACTTTTCCCCCCCCATGCTCCCCCTGGATTGTTTAGTATAAGGGAACCTCAAATCCAGGATTGGGGCGGGGGTCTGTTATTTGTGCTACTGTTGCAGTAGGTGGAAGTTTTAACCTGGGATTCGAGGTGCAGCCTCACCAGTACTGAGTACAGGGGGACAAACATTTCCCTAGTCCTGCTGACCACGCTATTGCTGATGCAAGCCAGGGTGCTGTTGGCCTTCTTGAGCACCTGGGCACACTGCTGGCTCTCAACCAGCACCCCCAGGTCCTATTCCACTGGGCAGCTTTCCAGGCACTCTTCCCCAAGCCTGTAACATTGCCTGGGGTCCTGCTGAAGTACAGGACCTGGCACTTGACCTTGTTGAACCTCATACACTGGCCTTGGCCCATGGATCCAGCCTGGCCAGATCCCTTTGTAGAGCCCCTGCCTTCAGGCAGGTCCACACTCCTGCCCAGCTTGGTGTTGTCTGCAAACTTGCTGAGGGTGCTCTTGGTCCCCTTGTCCAGATCATTGATGAAGATGCTAAACAGAACAGGCCCCACTGCTGAGCCCTAGGGAACACCAGTTGGGACTCGGCCACCTAGCAGATAAATTTTGGAAAATAACACCTGAAAAGTGGATTTTTCCCAATTATGTGGCCGTGAGTTCCTCACTGTAGAAGTGCAAATCTGACTCCAACCTGGAGAAATGCATTTTTAATAACACCTACAAGCAAGAGCAAATATTGATGTTAGTGTTGAGTCTATCGACGTGAAAGGCCTCTCATGGGGAGTGAATTGAGGCTGTATACTATTGACAAGAATGATTTCAGTTAACCTGCCTGGGGCTTGCATTTATTGATCTAAACCCCCAAGAATTTCCTCTGTAAAACATGAGCAGTCGTGCTCATTGCTCACTGGTTTCTGTTTTGGGACCCATCAAGAAGAAAGGGGTAAAATATCTTAACTGCGACGTTCCTTTTGTTAGGAAATCAGATTTAACCTTGATGGTGATGTTTGAGTAAGGTTTTAGAGCTTTAATTCTCTCTTCAGTCATATATAACCTGAATGCCCATCACAAGATGTAAGTGACTTACAAAACTGAAAGTGGAATGGAGAGGAGTGGTTTTGGAGGACTGATCAGATGCAAAGTTTTCAGTTATGTCCTTAAGTTTTAGGATCAATTCAGGTTGTTTTCCTTCAAGCGAGGAAAAGCCACATCCCTAAAATTCTTACTTTATAATAAGTAAATAATAAAATAATAAATAATATT